>PVLC010003929.1:20673-91000 GCA_004027655.1 Graphiurus murinus | reverse complement strand
GAAGAAATACAAATGGCCAATAAATGTATGAGGAAATGTTCCACATCATTGGCAATCAGGGAGATGCAAATCAAAACTACCCTGAGATTTCACCTAACTCCAGTCAGAATGGCAATCATAAAAAACACGAACAACAACACCTGCTGGCGAGGGTGTGGAGAAGTGGGAACCCTAATACATTGTTGGTGGGATTGCAAACGTGTGCAACCACTGTGGAAAACAGTATGGAGGATCCTCAGACGAATGGGAGTGAACCTACCATATGACCCAGCAATACCACTACTGGGTATTTACCCACCAGAATGGAAACCAAATTATCAAACCTTTTATTTTTGAGAGTCTTGCTAAGTTGCTGAGGCTGGCCTTATACCTACAATCCTCTTGTCTAAGCCTCCAAAGTATTGGGATTACAAGCATGCACCACCACACTGGCCCAGCTAGTCTATTATGTCCCTCATTAGACGAGATACAATCTGGCTCTTTCATCAAATTACAAACTCCACCAAGCAGCACCATGCTAGGCATGGGGCACTCAAAATATGTATAGATTAAATCAGTGAGATGTAGTAGAAATTGGGAGCCAGACTGAAAAGGAAATCAAGTGAAAGAAGCTCAGGAAGTCGTATCATGAGGGTCTGGGAATACTTCTGGCAGATATTTGGTTCACTGTCTTTGGACAGTAAGTTCTGGAAAGTGTGAGCATCTCAAGCTATTTCAAGAAAATTGAAAAGAGAGAAGAGAACATTAAGAAGAAAAAATAAAAAGAGGTAGCCTAGTATGTAGGAGGCTGAGACAGGAAGATCACAGGTTCCAGAACAGCCTCGGCAACTTAGTGAGGCCCTCAGCAACTTAGCAAGACCCTTTTTCAAAAATAAAGAGGGCTAGGGGTGTCACTCAAAAGTAGGATATCCTTGCGTTTAACCTCCAGTACCAAAAAGAAAGAAAGAAGGAAACAAATTTCTCTCTGCAACTTCAACCCTGAGAAGATCTTACCCAACTCCATGCTACAGTTGCCCCTAAGTATCCATGGTGGATTGATTCCAGGACCCACTGTGGAAAGCAAGATCTGAAGTAAGTTCTGGAATACAAAATGGTATAGTACTTGCATATATTATCTCTTACACTTTAAATTATCTTTAGATTATTTATAATAACTAATACAATATAAATGCTATATTAATACTTTTATATTGTACTGTTTAGGCAATAATGAGAAGAAAAAAATTCTCCTAATGCTAAGTATCAGTGCAATTTTTTTCAAATATTTACAACCTGAGTTCGGTTGAATCCATGGATTTGGAAACCATGGGTATGGAGGGCTGACTGTATTTTCCAAAGCCAGTTCTGCCCACAGCATTGTTGGTCTTCGTTGTAGTGTTTTAATCCTTAGCTTTTACGCTTCCATAAAGCAAAAAGAATGAGATTTGCTGGTTAGTAGTGCACACATACATGCACACCAAAACAATCCTGTTTTTCCATCAATTTTCAGATTAGAGCTTATTTCTTACACATAAAATGTTGCTATCATTTGTTCACCTAATAACTCACAACAGGCAATTGTTCTCTTGGAAAACCTCCAGCATTTTAAAGTGAATCTTGCTGTCATCTTCCAGTTGGAAGCTAGCCTGTGATATATCAGTGAGGAATGCCTATTTGAGTATTCATTGGAAACATTTTAAGATCAAGAAACCATACTCAGGGTCTTGTCAATACATTTTCCCCCAGCAAGTTCAGTCTCTGAGATTAGTTAACAAAATAGGCAAGTTTAAAGTAAAGACAGAACACACACACACACACACACACACACACACACACACACACACACATACACACAGAGGCATATTCACGCAATCATAACACACTGTCCGGTTTTTCAATAGGTTTGATGCTGAGGTAAGAAAGCAGGACCACAGCAGACAATCCGGTGTGCTGTTTCCTATTTTAGGATCAACTCAATCACAGAGTGAGTCACCATCACTGATGGTTAAAATTTTACTGACGCATTCAACAGAGACAGGCCAGACAGTCATTTATGTGGAATGATTTGAAGGGTGCTTGGAGACCTCCTTGTACCTCCAAATATCATCTCTTGCAGTCTGCTAATGATATTTGCAATTTCTAACTCCTAGTCACTCAAAGGATAATCACGTTAACCCATTATGCAGCGATCATCCCATCAGCACAGCGTTAGCTGGTTATATCAGACAGCTGTCAAATAGCAAGGCTTAAAGATGGAATGAAAACCAGAGACATTTTGATATAAGAACAAGTAAAACTTGTTAGACTCTTATCTGAAATGGAGGACTGCAGGAGTTTCTGAGTCTTTTAGAAAACAGAGGCAGGTTGGGTCTGCCACAGCATACATCTGCATAACAGTCTCCACATTAGTTGCCCCTGAATCTTCTATGCCCCCACTGCAGGCACCACTGATCTCCCAAGGGTCTTTTCTGTCCCATTTCTCCAACCCATTCAAAAGTAAGAATTCTGATCTTTCTCCTTTCTCCACCCCAACAAACTTAGATTTAGGATCATCATCTTCCATTACCAGAGTGGCAACACTGATCACAATAGTTCCTTGTTTTATGCCAAGTCGCATCTTTGCCTATAAAAACATGTTCCAAAAGTGGCTGTTGAATGAACCCTGACCTCTGAACCAATAATAGGAAATTTGCACCTAATTAACAAACTACCCCAGAGGATAGCAGTTCTCTTGCCAGTTCCTCAGGTATTCTCAGGTTCCACAATGTTTTCTTCCTTTTCCAACATCATTTTCTCTCTGATGACACGTATTCTGTATTACGCCACTAGTGCTGACACTATACTCTTTCAAACCTCATATAGTTGGAGTAATTTATATGCCCATCATCTGTGTTTGGGATATTCTTTAAGGAGAATGAGATGAGGAAAATAAGGATATTGTTTCAATACATTTATAATAGCAGTTGAAGAAATATAAATCATGTTCAACTTGTAGATGTGCTGTGAAGGCATTAAGCACAAAGAACTATTATCATCATCGAGCTGGGAAACAATATAAATTATTACCAACTCAGTAAACGCAATTTAAGTAATAGCTTATTACAATGAATCAGTGCTTGTTAATTCAGGTGTTATACTCATTCTAATAGAATGCACTTATTCAGACATAACTGCTCAGCATCTCCTTTGATGGACTCCTCATCTCCCTCTGCCTTTCTCCCTTTACGCCCTTGTCTGAAAATGGTTCTCATGTTTTGCTTTATATTACTTGCTATTGCTTTGCAGTGATGAGTATTTCTGCTGCTGTCCTCACAGACTATGACACATACTTCCAGGCCAAAGGTCTGCTTTAATTTCACCTTCTCTGAGTACAGCTGCTCCCCTCTTATGATCTTCTTAGTTCTCAGGAGTTTGGCACTTATGTACTGATAAACACAGCCAAGAGCTTCAGACATTTCCCAGTTTTCACATTTCTTTTCTCTGTTTCTCTTGTTTGTCTTCCTTCTCTCATGTATTTGCATAGTGCCTGCTTAAACACTTTAATCATTTGGTGAGGTAGGGACAATCATCATTCCTATTTTGCAGATGAATAAAGTAAGGTTCAGAGAAGAAAACTAATTCATCTAATGTCACGAAACTAGGAAATGGTGGAGCTTGGACTCTTCAGTTTAGTCCAACTGAACAGTTGGACTGTTCAGTTCAGTTTGACTCTAAAGTTTCTGTTTGGATTAGAATATCCATATGGCCTCTCAGTCATCTCTAAATGTCTTCAGAAGTAACTCATATCCTATACACTGAAGAAGGGCACTCCCACATGATGTGCCAAACATATCAATACATTAATATGCATTGGGCATAACACTCTTCTCCTTATTCCATAATTGATTTGGTAATACATCTATATAGGAAAGGCAGATAAAATAACCAGTGTGGATGCAGATTAATAGGGAGTAGATATAGATGTAGGGCTTGCTGGGTCTAGATAGAACAGTGATACAAAGTGGAATTATTTCAAATGTCACTGGCTGCTATGGTTTAAGTGTGTTTTTCAGAAGTTCTTGTGTTATAAATTTGGTCACCAAAGTGGCAATGTTGGTCCTAGACTTTTTCCTATTATTTATATGTCTCTGTGTCCTCTGAGAGCCATTTAACATATTTGCATATTTTCTCTCAAATATCTCATCAAGCCAGGCATGGTGGTGCACGCTTGTAATCCCAGTACCTGGAAGGATGAAACAGGAAGATCGCAGGTTCGTGGCCAGCCTCAGCTACTTACTCATCACATGGCAAATGCATACAGTTATTTATATATTCCTTCTTAATTATTTTTATTATTGTAACTTATGTAATGTTATATTTTACATTCCTGGTTTTAGTAATTGAGATTTTTTTTCATCTTGTTAATTCTAGCTAAAGGTTTGCCGATTTCACTTCAAAGAATCAACTTTTGGTATCATTAATTTTTCTCTGTTTTTATTTTATGTTTATTTTTACGCTAGTCTATTATTTCTTCCCTTAGGTTTAGTTTGATCTTATTCTTGTAGTTTCTTGAGATGGAATTTTAAATTATTGATCTCTCTCCTCTCTCTTTGGTACTGGGGATTGAATTTAGGGGCATTCTATCTCCAAGCTACACCGTCAGCCCTTTTTATTTTTTATTTTGAAACAGGATATCACTGAGTGATTGAGGGTCTCCCTAAGTTGCTGAGCTAGCCTCGAAACTGTGATCCTCCTGAGTTCTAGTATTATAGGCATGTGCCAATTCAGCCAGCTCATTTTTTTTGATAAAGGCATTTATAGCTAAACATGTCCCTCTAAGTACTGCTTTCTCTGCCTTCCATAACTTCTGCAATATTTTATTTTCATTTTGATTAATTTCAACCAATTTCTATTTTCTTTAAGGTTTTATTGGTCATTTAGGGATATGTTGCTCAATTTACACATATTTGTGCATTTCCAAAGTTTTCTTCAGGTTTTTATTTCTCATTTAATATCATTGTGATCAGAAAACACTCTCTTTTTATTGTTGTTGTTACTGGGAAATTAACCGAGGGACATTTTATCTCTGAGCTACACCCCTAGCCCTATTTTATTTTTTATTTCGAAAAAGGGTCTTACTAAGTTGCTGAGGGCCTTGCTAAGTAGCTAAGGCTGGTCTTGAACCTATGATCCTCTAGTCTTGGCCTCTCAAATACTGGGATTACAGGGATGTGCTACCACTCCCAGCTTCAGTAAATACTCTTTACATGACTTTAATCTTTTCAGATTTGCTGAGGCTTGTGTCTGTCTTGGAGAATGGTCCATGTGTGCTTGAGAAGAATGTGTACCTTGCTGTAGTGGATGTAGATTGGATGTAGTATTCTATGACTTCCCATTATATAAACATATAAACATATGTGTGTGTGTGTGTGTGTGTGTGTGTGTGTGTGTGTGTGTATATATATATATATATATATAGAGAGAGAGAGAGAGAGAGAGAGAAAGGAAGAGAGAGAAAGGAAGAGAGAGAGGAGAGAGAGAGAGAAGTACAGTATGTAGAGATAGTATTTTATAGTGTTTATAGTGTTATTGAATTCTTCTGTTGCTTTGTTGGTCTCCACTTTATTCTATCCATTAGAGTAAGTAGAGTATTTGTCTCCAACTATTGTTGTCGAATAGTCTATTTCTTTTTTTCTATGCCATAAGTTTTTGCCTCATACATTTTAAAACTCTGTTATGTGTATATGTTTATAATGTTTATGTCTTTCTGATGAATTGACACTTTGTGTTTAGTCTTTAAATTTATTTTGTCTATTATTAGGGAATTTTTCAATTCAGTTACTATAATTTTTTAATGAATTTCTATTTGGTTCTTCTAGAATTTCTATATTTTAAAATCTACTTTTAATGGTGCAATTAATTTATACATCATAGTGAGATTCAAAGTGATACAAACATACATGCACTTGGTATGTTTTCATTGGATCACACCCTGCTTCCCATATATATTAGTGAGATTGGTAGTGATGCCTTCCTATATGAACATAGCATTATTTGACCTGCTCCCTTCATCAATTCTCTTTCCCCCATCTCTATATTAATAATTTCTATTTGGTGAAAATTTATGGTATTTATTTAGTTCTTTAGATATGAATTCCTTTAGTCCTTTGCACATGTTTATTCTTGTTTATTTATAGTCTTTGTCTAGTAGGTCCAACATCTTTGCCCCTTAAGGAATAGTTTCTATTAATTATTTTTCTTTGTTTTATGGCATAATTTCATTTTTCTTTGCACATATTGAAATTTTTGTTGAAACATGCACGTTTTAGATAATATAATCTAGAAACTGAAATTGTCTCCCTTCCCCTGGAAGTGGGTTGCTACTATTTTGGTGTTACTGTTTTTGTTGCTGCTATTTCAATTCCTGTTTATTTAGTGGATTTATTAGAATGGATTTTAAAGTTTGTGTTTTGTATAATATATTGCCACTGAAATCATTGATGAATTTTTTTTGAAGTGGATTTTGAAAGATTAGACAAATATTTCCTTTAAATCCTTGAACCAGTAAGTCTCCCACTCTTTGTCAATATATCCTCTTTGTGTTGGGGCATGCTTTCCATTCCTTAGCAGTTTAACACTCTCCATTAGCTCTAATGTTTTTCTTGCACAGGACCTCAAGATCAGCCAGAATTGAGATATTGAAGTCCTCTTTCCTAGGCACACACGGAGCCCTGCACATGCATATCAAAATTACCTATGGATATCTGATTTCTAGATCCTTCTTTTAAGTTTTTAACCAGGTTTTTTTGTTTTGTTTTGTTTTGTCCCAACTGGTATTATAGCAACTCAAGCTGCTTTAATGTTAAACAATTGCCCCTGACCCAGTGTTTTTTGTTTGTTTGTTTTGTTTTTTGTTTGTTTGTTTCTAGCAAATTGTCTAGAGACAGTGCTTTCCTAGAAGATCTAGATCTGAGTCAGGGCAAATAATGGTTATATACCTGACTTGGAGTTTTCCAGTGGACTTTGAGGAAGGTCAAATAGTGAGGACGCTTTTATCATAGAACTTTCTGAGGCACTCAAAAACCAGTCTAAACCTGGCATGGTGGCACTCACCTGTAATCTCAGTACTTGGGAGGCTGTGATGACAGAATCACAGGTTCATTCGAGGACAGCTTTAGCAAGTAGTGAGACTCTCATCAACATAGAGACCCTGTTTCAAAATAAAAATAAAATAGGGATTGGAGAGTAGCTTAGAGGTAGAATGCCTTTGGGTTCAATCCCCGGTAACACATACACACACACACACACACACACACACACACACAACAAACAACTAAACAGTCTACCCCCTCTAGTGGTTGCAAAGGTGCTGGTTTCTACCACTACCACATTAGGAAGCTTGATACTTTTCAAGGCTACCATGGAACTAGAAAAGGAGAATGGAAGTAGTCCAAGTTAAAATGCTACACCACTAGTTATTCTTAAAAAGATTCAATAGTTTTTCTTGAATAACCATTCCTGAGATCATTGCAAGCCTTTGGTTGATTTCCAGATTTCTGAAAAAGTTAATTTTGAATAGTTTTGCAAATGTTTTTGTTTTATGGAAGGGTAGATTTAACGAGGTTCTCTCTTTGTGTTTCTTCCCTTTAATGATATATTATATTGATTACTATTTTATTTGAAATTTGACATATAGAGTTCCTTCTACACTACTTAGACCAACATTCTCATTATACAGCTGAGAAAACTGAGGCCTAGAGCGGAAATGAGGCTTGTCAAAGTCTTATGTTGAATTATTATCACTTCAGTGTTTAAAACCCAGATATCATTATTTTAGTTATAAAATTTAAAACATAAGAGCAAGATGGACTCAGTGATCATCTTATTAAAATCTCTTTTCTCTGATTCGAAAATTGAGACCCGTACATTTATGTGTTTATTCATTCAGTTATCAGGTTTCTGGCTCGAGGTCATGCAGTGAATCACGTTACAGCTAGAACTTGCACCTATGTTTCCTAACTTCTTGTTCAGTGTTCTTTTCCCCCTGAATCCAATTAGAAGAAAGATTAAACTTTAGTGAATGTTGGGAAATGTGAACTTCCTTATATTAATAAGTCATACATTTTACAAAAATATACTGCACTTCAACTATGGACCAATCTATTAGGTACTGTCATGCGGGTGTGATGGGCCAGTTAACAGCTATACATTTGGAGAACAGACACGTTTGGCTTCAAATGTATGAAGTTATGTGACTGAGACAAGTTGCTTCATCTCTCAGTTTCATCATCTTTAAAATAATATAATAATATCTCTTTATCTCTCCTAGTTATTGTTACACTGCCCAAACGAACTTATGTTAGCTAGGTAAGCACTCAGTATATGGTAGTCCTCCTTGTTATAGTTTTTAAGAGACCACTGTATAAAAGACATAGAATTTCATGCGTGTGTGTGTGTGTGTGTGTGTGTGTGTGTGTGTGTGTGTGACTAAAGGTTGAGCCCACTGGCATTCTACTTCCAAGCTATACGCCCATCCCTTGTCATTTTTTACTTTGAATCAGGGTTTCATTGAGTTGCTGAGGCTGACCTTGAATCTGCTATCCACTTGTTTCTGCCTCCCAAATACTGGGATTACAGGAATGCACCACCAGGCCCATATTAACAGGCCTAATGTCTTGACAAATTAGGATACTGACTGGCATCTGTTAGCCAAAGAACCTCTTGACGGCTAAACTGTGCCTGATTCATGTTTGTGCATCCAGTAGAGCATAATCCTGGACCAGGCCATAGTTAGTGTCCAGTGTTTATCAGGTGGTGAGTGAATACATCTGAGTCCTATTAATTTAGTGGAAACTAAATTGCTACTGCCATGGCCTCTCTTCTCTCCACCCCTGCCCAAGATTGACTTTGAAAAATGTTAGAGCTCTTTTAAAACCTAATTAACAGACCCTTGTAGAAATATGCTTGTGGCACAAACTCAGCTTGCCTGCTACTCTTGGGAGAGAAGGAGTGTGGAATCGGACTCTGGGTTTAACATACTTGATGTTAATTTGCCATTTCAGTTGTACATTATAGCTGTAACCAAAATCCTTATCTTTAGTCATGCCCCCATGCATATCCCCGCCTTCTGCCATTTAACCTTTCCAAATCTTGATTAGCCTTTTCCCTCTCTTTAATTGAGATCAATGCAGTGTATGTAGAAGTGGAGTGGGGGGTGATAAAGTACAAATAAGGCATGTGGATGCTTGGTATCTGTCAAGACCTTGTCACTGAGTATCTTTGAGACCCAGAAAAGCCTTTTATTCTCTATGGACCCCAATTATTTTTATAACTTAAGGAGATTGGAAAAGATGTTCTTAAAGGGCCCTTCCGGCCTTAATGCTCTATGGGCATAATTCCACATTCTTAGAAGCCATTCTATCAGTTTTATATTTTCTAGTTGTTTCTGAGTAGAAACAAAGTCCTTCCTATATCACCTGGAAAATAATTTTACCAATTCACCTCTCTTGGTAAGTAAATTTGAGTCAATAGTAATACAAATTCAAGTTAAAGCCCATATTACTAGGCCCCTATTTGTGTACAGTTCTAGATTATACATTAATCAAAAGCAAATATTGTTAAACCAAAAGAATAAAATAACATAAAAATGATATAATCAGTAATTCTTTGAATATGAAGAAAAAGATCTGAAGATCAAGCTTTGTTTCTTGATACAAGAAGAGAAGCACAAAGAAAAACTAAGGCAACCACAGAATATATATCAAAAATGGTCCTCAAGGTCCACTTGGCCTAATTTATCCATTTTACAGATGAAAAGACTGAGATCCAGAGAGGTAAAGAGACTTTCCCAAAGACACAGAGTAAGTCAAAAGCAGAGCTATTGCCTCCTGATTCTCAACCTTCTGATTCTCAATTATTTGTAAACCTCACAGATACTCAATTAACTTCTTCTTTATGTTTAACACTGAAATATTTTCTCTTATTTAATGCTGAAGAAATTTGAGATTTGTATTATCTCCATTTCACAGACAAGGAAACTAAAGATTAGAGTAGCCAGTTGCATTTTCCAAGGTCAGATTCTAAGTGGCAGAATGAACATTTAAATAGAAGTGTCTCTTACTAAAAATTATGATCTTCTTATAGAAACCCCATAAGATTCCCTACAAATACACATGCATATATACTGCGTTCCATGGCATATCTGTGAACATATGTGCATGTCAGCAGTGAATATCATGGTGGCATATAATCAAGAGAAAGTTCATAGATGATACATTATAGATGTTCAAAAGATGCGTTGGTACGTAAGGGAAAGATTACTAGAGAAGGCCAAGATTCAGCCTGACTTTAAAAAATGGTAATTTTAGCTAGCCAGGGGAAAGAAAACAAGGGATATGAAGAGTGGCCTGAACCCTGATGTCCTTCCTCCCTCTTTAACACCACACACACACACACACACACACACACACACACACACACACACACTGACACTCACATGCATTATCCCATCATCCCATGGTTGTGATGGATTCTTTATATTCTGACATTAATAATCTATCTATCCACATTTTCTTTTCTTGGATTGAAGAACAAGGGTGGGGAGTTTGTGAAAGTGGACAGACCTAGAAAAGAGAAGCAGATATAGCGACCAAAAGGAAGGGCAGTAGAAGTTGTTCACTTTCTGATCTGACTAAGCAGATATGAAAAAAAATCAGCATGACTCCAACACCCTTAATACATGCACAACCTTATCCCACATTCAAATTATCTTTAATTTAGCTAGCTCGTTAAGCAACATGATACCTCGTGTAAGGTAGACAAGGAGGAATACTTTGTTCCATTTGTGGGGGCTGGTGCTAGGGATTAAACCCAGGGGCATTCTACCTCATAGCTAAACCCCTAGCCTTTTTCCTTATTTATTTATTTATTTATTTAGAAACAGAATCTTGCTAAGTTGCTGAGGCTGGCCTTGAACCTGTGATCCTCCTGTCTCAGCCTCCCAAGTACAGGATTATAGGCATGTGCCACTATACATGGCTTCTTCATTCCATTTTATTTATTTATTTATTTATTTATTTATTTATTTATTTATTTATTTATTTATTTATTTATTTTGTGGTACTGGGGATTGAACCCAGGGGCATTCTATCTCCGAGGTACATCCCCCATCCTATTTTTTATTCCTTATTTTGAAACAGGGTCTCACTAAGTTGCGGAGTGCCTCACTAGGTAGCTGAGGCTGGCCTTGAACCCAGCTTATTATTGTCCTATGTTATTTCCATGGTTCTGGATAAAAAGGATGTATCCCAGCCAGGCGTAGTGGTACACGCTTGTAATTCCAGTACTTGGAAAGCTGAGATCGGAGAATCCAGATTCACCTCCAGCCTCAGCTACTTAGTGAGGCCCTCCACAATTTAGTGAAACTCTGTTTCAAAATAACGAATAAAAAATAGGACTGGGTTCAATCCCCAGTACCGAAAAAATAGATGAAAAAGGGAGTATCAGCAAGCTAAGGGAAATGTTCAGAATCACACAGACAGGAAATGGAGGCCAGGAAAGGCAGCTTAAAAAAAAAATTCCAGATCTACTTGAGTTCCATTATCCTGTCTGGAACCTATAGTTTATTCTGATGGGTTTAAAAGGAGTTTTCTAGGGTCATGTCATTATTTTTATTATTAACTCTCAATACATTGGTGGGAATCAGTCAATAGTCAGTTTAGAACTAAAGCTGGAACCTGCAGAAAAGGGAACTCGTTTAAGCATTATGAGGGGCAGGATAAGGAGAAATAGTGATTAGGGTAGGGAGGGGCAGAAATAGAACATGTGAGGTCAAGATATTGCTCCAGCAAGGGGGCAAAGTGTTATTGATTTCAAAGCTGTTCTCCTGCTTCTAGCCTCAAGGCTGTGACATTATTAAAAACTTCAATTTGGTGACAAATCCCTCACGGGCTCCCTTGGGGCTAGCTGAGTAAGGGTGGCAGCTTCGTGACAGGCTGAAATTACATTTGTCAGTTCAAGGCAAGTGATGAAGACTGTCTATACTTGTGTGTACATCCCACTCCATCCTGCCCCAGCCACCAACACATCGAAGCAAACTTGCATGCAAAGTCATTTGAGGAAAGTCCTAATATTGCTAGCAAAGAAGCATTTCCTGCCAGATGCAGTGGCACATACCTATAATCCTCAGCACTTGGGAGGCTGAGACAGGAGGATCACAGGTTCAAAGCTAGCTTCCACAAGTTAGCCAGACCCTCAGCAACTTAGTGAGACCCTGTTTCAAAATTTAAAAAATTAAAAGGGTTAGATGTATCTCAGGGCAGAATGCCCCTGGATTCAATCTCAAGTATAGGGAAGGAAGGAAGAAAGGAAGGAAGGAAGGGAGGGAGGGAGGGAGGGAGGGGAAGGAAGGAAGGGAGGAAGGAGAGAGAGAGGGAGAGAGGAAAGAAAGAGAAAGAAGGAAGGAAAGGAAAGAAAGAAAGGAAGGAAGGAAGGAAGGAAGGAAGGAAGGAAGGAAGGAAGGAAGGAAGGAAGGAGAGAGAGGGAGGAAGGAAAGAAAAAAAGAAAACAGAGAGAGGGTGGGAGGGAGGGAGGAAAGAAGGAAGGAGAGGAAGGGAAGGAAGGTTGGTTTCCTGTAAGACTGAGAAGTGGAGGGAAGATAGATGTATGAGCTGGATGAAGCCCCATGAATCATCTATATCAACCATCTCAGGACCCACCTGGAGGTTTTGGGCAACCTGATCCTTGTTTCTGTGTTCTATTTCTAGGGATTTTATCTGACCTTCTCAGGCTCTTGAGGCCACAGGAGGGGAGAAGGGCTATAGATGAAAGACATAGGAAGATAATGTATGGAGACCTAGGAAGCAGGGGCGGGGTAAGAGCAGCTCTTGCAGAAGGGTAGGTGAAAGGAAGGGACACAGGGTGTTACAAAAGTGGGGAGGAAGCTGGGCACAGTGGTGCACACCTATAATCCAGTACTTGGGAGACTGAGACAGGAGGATTGCAGGTTTGAGGTCAGCCTTAGCAACTTAGACACTGTTTCAAAAATTAAAAAATAAATAAAAGGGCTGAGGTATACCTCAGAGGAAGAGCACACCTGGATTCAATTCCCAGTACCTCCCTCCCCCAAAAAAGTGGAAAGAATAGAAGGGGAGGAGAAGGGGTGAGTAAACCAGACATGAGGTGCAAATAAGTTCCCATTAAAGGAAGTCTTATGAATGGCTTAGTCTGAGAAGAATGCTGCTTTGAAAACATGCATCTGGCAGAGTGGACTGAGGAAAAAGGTCATCTCCACAGCAGGAATCATTTCTGTTTTGTTTACCTAACACAGCATCCTCAGCACTTGCATTGTGTCTGGCAAACAGTTAAGTACCCAATATTTGTTAGACAAATTCATTAATGAATAAATCTGCTTCTAATGTAATGTAATATAATCATATTGAGCTATTTGGGCTCAATATGAATCACTACAAGTACTATTGCTACTATAACTACTAATACTACTACAATAGCAAAACAAACAAACAAACAAACAAAAACTACTTGTACCACCAATACTGAACAACTTCACTAGTGACAGATAGTGCTTTCAGTACTTTTATAGTAATAATTTAATCTTCATAATATCCCTATGGGACATTCTACCTCCATGCTGAACCCCCAATCCTATTTTATTTTTTAATTTGAAACTGGATCTCACTAATTTACCACGTGTCGGCCTTGAACCTGTGATCCCAAGTACTAGGATTACAGGCATGCTCCACTGTACCGGACTATGTTACTATTTTTCTCACCATGTATGAGAGGCAGTATTATATGATGATTATAGGCATGACTTCTGGAAAATTCTGGCTCTATCACATACTTGCTATATGATCTTGGTCAAGTCACATAACCTTTCTTTGTCTCAGTTTCTCCATCTGTAAAGCAAGGATGATAATAAAAATACTTGACAGGATTGCCATAAGAATTAAATCAACCAAATACATGTAAAGTTCTTGGGTTGCTGCCTGTCTCATGAAAAGTGACACCTGCTTTAATTTTGCTGATGAGAAAACTGAAGCATGAGAGAGGTTAAATAACATGCACAAAGTTGCACAATTAGCAGCAGGGACAAGATTTAGACCCAAGTGGCCTTTCACTTCACCTGAGTTCAGCCACACTCTATGCACTATCTTATATTGCTTCTCACTACATATGTTGGAAAGCACATACATGTATTGATTATTTCATAGTTCTTAGGAAATCAAAATATATTCTACTCAGACCTCCCTTTCTTCTTTACCCATAAGCCAGTAATTCATCTTTTAAAAACCTGGTCCCTGTAATTTCATCATGTGACAATTTTAGTTACTCCTTGAGTTCCCTAACAAAAAGAGTTCAGTGACAATAGAAACCTAGCCAATATTATTCTCAAATATACCTTCCATACACACATGTGTACACTTGTACACACAGAATCTGGGAGGCTGGCTGTGAAATAAATATCTCTGACCCTTCTCCATACTACCACAATTAATTACCTGTTCTTGCGTTTTTGCAATAATCACCAAATGGATTTCCCTGCCTTTATCCAACGTCCACTCAACTCTCCCCACCTGACTGCCAGAGACCTTTCTACAACACAGATAACCTTATGTCATTCTCTTGCTTTTACTTCCGTGATTTTTTTCTTCTGTGACTTTTCCATTATTTCTTTGGCATTCAAGAATCCATGGGATCCAGTCCTTCACATGTTCACCTTCTATTTCCATAACTCTATCATTCTTTATGCTATGCAATGACTGATTCCTACTAGGGGAGTAAGGGGAGATGGTGCGAAGCCCTATGCCTTCACTGGAGATGGAGCTTCTGAAGGGCAACATTTAGAAAATATGCCTAGTACATAGTAACCATTCAATTAATGTTGAATGAATGAATGAATGAAAAGTAAATATTTATCAGATATCTAAAAGGAATACATAAAATGGACTATGAAGTTCCCTTTTTATTAGCAAAAGAAAATCCTCTGGATTCACTTTTGTAAGAGGCTTGCCTAAGTTATGGACAAGACATTTCTAGGTTTTGTCTAGTTTTACAGAAAAATGAGGCAGATATTCTTTTCATTAAGGGACATGAAGAGATTGGACAGTTGTGTGGAGAAAGTGATATGCACCACTGGTGGAGTGAGAAAAACCATTGAAAGGTTCACTTTCTAAAGGCGTTACAGCCTGTACCAGAACACTGCAGGAGTTTTAACACCTGGCAAAGCATAGTAGGGTTTGCACACCAATTCTCGTGCCCTGACAAGTTCAGACAAACTTAAAGTGACTGTTGAGAAAATTAAACTTTAATTCTAGGGGAAAATCAGGATTATATCAAACAGTTATTGGTACCTGACCATTAGGGGAAAGATGTGGAATTGTACCTAGGTGCTTTTATTTCTTTAAATGTTGCCTTCAACTGTATATTATCATTTACTGCATTCATTGTTATGCACTAGAAGATCAAGGAAATATGTCTATTTTTACAGAAGTGACAGTTTCCCCAGTTTATTTTGTCTATCTGGTGACTTTTTACCTCCCTGAAAAAACAAGGTTGCAGGAGAAAATTACTGGCAAATTCAGACCTTGTTATGTGATAATAAGCTTTCCAAATTTGCTTACCTTATAGCTCTCATTAGAGATCAAGATCTCTAAGGATAAGACATATTGTTTATATCTACCCAGTACCTATCAGAATACCTGTCATTACTGTGTTTGAATTAATTAATGCTTCAGAAAAACAGTACACTTACTTGTCTGGTGGAATAGCTCTCATGAATTCATTCATACCAGTTGCATTAATTTTTGGACAATAATTTAGTTGGTTAGTTGATTTCTTATCTTTTATGTTGCTATCCAGTTCAATGCAAGGATATTGTAATGACTAGTTTTGTATCATCTTAACTGGGCTAAAGAACTCAGATAGCTGGAAGAATGTTACTTCTAGGTGTGTGTGTGTGTGTGTGTGTGTGTGTGTGTGTGTGTGTGTGTGTGTGTGAAGGGGGGGAGAGAGAGAGAGAGGAGTAGCATTTAAATCAGTAGAATAAATAAAGAAGATCTGTCCTATTCAATATGCTTGGGCATGATTCCAATCCCTTGAGCACCTCAAGAAAACAAAAAGGTAGAGTAAGGGTAAATATATTTTTTATTCTTGAGATGACATATGCATCTTCTCCTACTTTCAGACATTGAAACTCCTAAGTCTCAGGTCTTAGACTCTTGGAATTTAACTAGTAACCCTCCCACAAACCTTTCCCTTAGACTGAATAACACCACTAGCTTTTCTGGTTCTCCAGGTTGCAGATGGCTTATGGTGAGATTTCTCAGCATCCACAATTATGTGAGCCAATTTCTGTAATAAATCTCTTCTTAAATATCTGTATTCTTCTGGTTCTGTTTTTCTGGAGAAACCTGACTAATACAGATATTTTCTGGCATTTGTTGCATTATACACAGTTTTTTTTAAGACTATGAAGGGTTTCACTGGACTTAAAAACTCTATCTCATATCTTAGCCTATCCCTTTGCTTCTAAGACTCTCTGAAACGTTTCAACAAGGCCTGTCCTTATTTCATCTTTGTGGCCTTATATGATATACAAAATAAAACAAGTCAAACTCAGGAAATGTTATGACTGGAAGATCCCTTTGAAATCATATAATCTACTGTTCTTTACAATGAAACTGCTAATAACAATGCTAATAATTTAAAACTATTTGACGTGTGTGTGTGTGTGTATGTGTGTGTGTGTGTGTGTGTGTGTGTGTGTGTGGACTTTATCCAGTAATCATAATGTGTGCACATTTTTGTGAGTTTCCTTTTAGAGAGAGTGCTGTCTTCCAAAATAATGACTTTCTGAGCCCTTTTTGTCCAGGGAGCCTCTCAAATATTTTCAGTGCTCAGGATTTCTCCTACCCATCAGTTATAGCAAGAGAACTTATCTGGTCCTGGTGCCTAGATAGGGAATTTAGAAAACAACTCCCTCAAAAGAAAGGCACTGTGAAATGTTTTGAATAAGCATGGGATATATATCACACACACACACACACACACACACACACACACACACACACAAACCCTATAATGCACCTTCTATTATTCTCTCTTTTTTAGGTTTGAAAATTGAAGAATAGAGAGGTTAAATAACTTGTAAAGGCCATGTAGCTTTTAAGTGCAAGGCCCCCAGAGAGGTGACTTGCCCAAAAGCATTTAACTCAGGATTATTAGGAGTGGAAAGGCCTTCAGAAAGTTAATCTTACCTCTTGCCCCCTAGTATTTATATATACTGCATGCATGCATGCGCGCGCGTGCACGCGCGCACACGCACACACACACACACACACACTGAGGTACATGAGGGAAAGTGATAAGTAATTTGTCTAATATCACACAACCATCTGGTGATTGCCTAGAATCCAAGCCTCTGGACAACCCATGCTTATTAAAAATATTCTATGATGCCTTTCTTTTCAGGTAGCTGTTTTCTAACTTCCCTGCTAGCAAGAAGAACCAGATCAGCTTTCTTGCTATAATTGATAAGAAGGAGAAATCCCAGGCACTGATTTATTAGGGCCATGAAACCTGGCTTTTGTAAAACCAAAAAGACCATCTTCATTTTAGTAGCACTGAGGAAACCTCAAGCAGCCAGCAAGATTCAGTCAGGTCTAATATTAGTAACCTTGAGCTCAAAACAAACACAGCCAGTACCACAGAGAGGAAGGAATGTGTGAGAGGGAACAGAAGATTATTAACCTTACAGAGGCCTACTGTAATGGGAGTTTTGTGAATAAGGCATCAGCAGTTATAGAGAGTGAGTATACATGGGCCCATTGGCCTGGAGCTTGCTCTGAAATGTGGATAAATAGAAACTATATTGCTAAGGTCCACTGAACTGAGATTTTGAACCATTTCATCTCAGATTAGCAAAGAGTAAATGATTCAAATATAATTGACAGTTTTCCTGTGGTCCTGGTAGAAGTGTACCTGGAAATCTGTTTCACGTTCCTTGATGATGTATTACAAGTGAAGGAACTGGTTATTGAACGAGCTTCCTTCTAGGGAAAATATTTGAGAGGCTCCCTGGATCAAAAGGGCCCAGAAAGTTATTATTTCTGGAAGACAGCATTGTCTCTAAAAGGATACCCCCAAAATGTGCATATATTAGGTGGGAGAGGGTTTAAATGATTCTAGTGGCCCCTTTTATTACTGAAGAAGAGCTAGCTGTCACTTTGAAAGTAAACGGCAAAAATGACAAGAAAATAGTATAAGGTAAGTTATGATAATGAGGGTTAGGAATGGTCCAAATGTAATAGGGCTTTAGAGAAAGGTTCCAGATCAATGAATTGTATAGAAATCACAATGTAGATATGATATTCATGGTGTGCATGATAATTTTCTGTATTATTTTATTTACACATTATTTTGTTTGAGTCTCTCAGTAACTTTATGAAGAGAATGCTAATCCCATTTCCCAGTAAATTCCCAAGGTCATGCTTTGAATGGAGGAGCTGGTCCTTTGAACCCTGCTTGGTCTAATCCTACAGACCAGGCTGTCCATGATTCTAGGTAGGAATAGGAGAAGTGAAGATACAATCAGGAGGAATGAGGCCTCTTTCTTTCATTTTGATTTTGAGAACTCAGAATGTTTGTTTATAATATAGAAAACAAAATTACAGGCATTGTTGCAATTATCAGCACACTCATTTAACCACATGAATCATTTGCTTTGTCAATTATCCATAGTGAAGTTTCAATCCTGCCCTCACTCTTTTCTACACTTCAATGCATATGCTACAAGTGCCACAAATCTGGGTTGGAAAAAGCAGACAGAAGTGGGAAAGCAAAGCTTCTTATCCTCTAAGTCAAAGAACACTCTTAAACCAAAGAAAATGATTTATTATTTTTCTAGGTCATTCTTCTCTACTAACACAGACCATCTACTGTTGACCGTTGTCTGCATGGTAAAATGTCATTAATTCATACCTCATTCATCTAGCCCAAGTGATATTTCACATGGGGTCAGGGTTGATTTTTCCCCATTTTGTGTTCAAATAATTACTTAAAAATGATAGTGTACACCAAATTGCAAGAAGATAATTAAAGGAGTAAAGAGAATTGTTTTCAAGCATTTTGGAAGAACTTGGTTACAAACAATCGGTATATTAATTACAACCCATTCTTACCCACTCATTTAGGAAGATTCTCTAAGGCGATTTATTTGTTGCAGTTTTTAGATACTGCGTACAAATAACAAACCAGCATTTTTTGTCGATGCTCTATAGCTCACACTTTACTGAGTTAGATTCACATGCACAGCACAAAATCTTACCCCAAATTGGTATTTAGTGAATGCTTATTGAATGAATTTAAATGAGCTAAAAGCATATTAGATATATCAGGAATGCTTGCTTTTTCTTCCCAAGAGGACATTCAGCTTGAGAGTGAGCCCTTGACTGACCATAAAAATCATTGCAAGTCTGGAAGATTCTTCCAGTATCTGTAAGCAGAAGAATCAGCCCCCATCCCTGTTTCCTAAGCTCTGCAGCTCCTTTTATGAATGAGTCAGTTACAGCATGTTTTCAGGTTGTATATGTGGAGGAGGAAAGCTTAGAGCAGGGGCCCCTAACCTAGAATGCATCCATCCATCATCCTCTGCCTGTTCCCCTGAGAAATCCATTGCTCTTTGGCGTGCTGTGCTAACCTTCCCTCGTTAGCTCAGAAGTCCTCATTTTGCTTCCAGGGTCCTAGAGTTACATCTGGATGAGGAGAGAACGTTTTAGCAATCTCTAGTTTTTGTTTTGCTCATCCCCTTTGATTTTGTTTTTAATTTGAAATGAAGCCCAAGTTCCTTAGAACATACTGTTTCTAACCCCAAAGTCATTTGATCTTTTAACTGCAGGGGATAGAAAAGCATTTGGTCAGGCAGTTTGATAACCTTTACCACACTCACATAGGCAGCAGGAAACATCAACCTGATTACACAAAAGATATCCTACCCAGAGGCTCTGGCAATCAAAGGCAATTCCTACATTCTTCAGCATATTGGTCTGAATAGATTTATAGAGAGTAGGATTGTTTTGTTTTGTTTATATTTTGTTTTTCAGAGAAAATCTGTTGGCATTTTTCTCAGGGCTGGGAGAACGCATAAGCCAGCATACTTACATATGCTATGAAGTATGCAAATATTGAAGCAGAAGCAGGATGTTAAAATCATGGAGAATTCTAAATAGACAGAGTGCAGAGGCTGAATTGAAAGATGTGGGGGTCCCCATCAGACTGAAATTTCAGAATTAGAATTAATATAGAGGACTAGAGATTCTAGCCATTGCCAGTTTAACAGGCTCCTCATTCAGTTATTTGGGTATGTTACTATGCTGGCTGTTGTGGGAAACAGAGATGAAAGAGACCCTGAACCAACCCCCAAACTATCTTTCTATAGGGGAGATAACGATGTTTCATATCTGTACACTCCCACTCAGTATACAAAGGTTTTCAAGTTTATTTTAAAGTAAAGCCCATAGAGCCCTGTGAAACAGAAAAATAAATTCTCTCATTTTAGAGGATTGGAAAATGGAAGTCCAGAAAAGTTAAGTGACTAGTCCAGGATCACACAGAAAATCAAATCTTCTGCATCTAGATAAAAATGTGACTCTGTAGAGAATTAAGACATGAGGAGATGTCTCTGTGGTGTGAATGTTACTGTGCGTAAAAAGAGGTGAACAGTTTTTTTTTCTTATTTCATTATTCCCAAACCAAACTCCCAGTCTAAGTCTTCCTTTGCTTCAATGATTTTCTCACTGACTCACCTCAAAGTATGTTTTCTATCAGCAGCTAACTCCCCAATTTCTCCTGGATCCACAGTCTCCTCAATAGAGTTACATTTTCGAGTATTGTTCAAACCCCCACACATTCAAATGCCCATGTTCTGCTTTCATCTATTGTCTGGTCTTTCCATCTCCCTGGCTCACCAAAAGCAAACAGCCTCTTGATAACCAAATTGCTTTTATTCAACATGCATGAGCCAGCTACCAATTCCTCTTTCTCCCAGGCCAGGAAAATGAAGAAAATTACCTGTTTTTCTCTTCTCCCATTGAGTTTGAAAGGACAAACCAGATAGAGTCTATTCTCTTTACAGAGAGATGCACGATAAAAACCAAATATTATCAAATTAATTTCATTAATAAGCCCAACCTGCTGCCTTTCCAGGTAGCCTTCTGTTAAATTCAAACGAAGGAAAACTATCTGTAGATGTTTAAATTTATCAGTTTACTTTCACATTAAAAATAAATGTGAATAAGGAGGTAGATGAGTACTGATGTATAATTTATGTGTGTATGTATGTAAACATCAAATATAAACAATGTTAAGGATCCTTACTTAGAGTGGTGGCGCATGCCTGCAATCCCAGTACTTAGGAGGCTGAGACAGGAGAATCACAGGTTCAAGGCCATTCTCAGTAATGTAGTGAGAACCTCAGCAACTTGGTGGGATCCTGTTACAAAATAAAAAATAAAATAAAAGGCGCTGGCCTTGTGGCATGTAGGCAGAATGCCCCAGGTTTTAATCCCCAGTACCAAAAAAAGAAAAAAACAAAACAATGTTAAGAATCCTCTTCAAATAACATATAATTACTACTAAGATACATTTTAAAATTGATGCTAGAAAGGCGTACTGCTAATGTTATAGCCATCATCAGCTCTTGAAGTTACTCAAGTGAGGTCTTTAAAAGAACTTACTGTGTTAATACTTCCTGGGTCAATACTAAAATTTAGGCTCTTCCTGAAATTTAAGCTCTCATTTTTGGAGGCTTCTCATATCCTTTGCTCTTTGCCTTATATCACCATTTACATCACTATGGCTATATGTAGTACAAATATTAAAGTATTAAAGTACCTTCAGGAAGAGAGTAAGGAAAGGAACTGAAACTATGAGGATCATGGACAGGATATATCTGGTATAAGATAGAACAGAGAAAAATAATTCACAGAAAGAGGCAAGAAAAACAAAGTGGGAAAAAGAGAGAAAGGGAATATCAGGATGAAAAATTTACATTCTTTTGCCTGAGACTTTCTCAATCTTAGCAATGTATCTTCCATGTCCCAAGACATCTCTCAGTCCTGAACAGAACAGGGCAGTTGACACCCTAGGGGGATATCCAAATGCCCATAAAGAAGGGAAATATCTGAGAGTTATATAGCACAGTGTCTATCACAGAGATGACATTCAACAACCAAAGCATTGTCTGTTGTTTTGTATGAAAAATCTCTTTTTAACTTGGCATTCGAGGCTCTTCTGAGACTGAGATCAATTTGCAGTTCTTGTTTCAGTCTTACCAATATCTAATATTTCAACATGTCTTCCTCATAATTCCACTTTCCTTCCTCACATGGTCACTCCACCCCCAGAATTTTGCTCAGTCTGCCCCCTCCATGTTTACCAATCCCCAAACTTTACCTAGCTTTCAAGGGTCACCCCAGATCTCACATTCTCTAGTGTTGTTCCAACTATTTCTTTTTTTGTTGTTATTCTTTTTTTTGTTCCAACTATTTCTATTCTATATTGACACAGCTCTTTTTCATCTGAGTGTCTAAAGTCCTTACAGTCTGCACTACTGATCTCATTCTTAATCTTTTGCTGATTAGTATTGCTATTACTGTTTTATTAGTAGAGACATTCAAATTGCGCTGAAGATAGGGATAATGGAAAGGACTGGTATTATTACCATTTGCCCTCCCCAGTAAGCCCACCATGGTCCTTTTCCAGGGCTAGGTAAGCAGTGGATACTCAATCAAAGCTTGCTAGTAATTGAAAATACACGTTGCCATCCTCTTGGTCCTTACAATAAGGTTTTCCCTGCCCCCTCCAAGCCTTTCCAGAATCCTCAAGTATTTTGGCCATCCCACAGAGGGAACAGGTTTGGGGTGACTTTGTGTTCCATGATTTCACTAAGAGATTGCTGAGACCATAGACGGGGTTAGAGCTAAGCAGTAACTCTATCTTTAAATGACAAGTGGACAGTAGGAGGACTCCAAGATCTATGAATTGACTCATCCTCATAGGAAGTCATCCCCCTTTCCTCCTCTGTCTGCTCACACCCAGAGACCCAAAACTGGTATCCCAATTCTCCGGTGATGCTCTCTAGTTCTCGTTCTATTGGTATTAGTTTTATTCCCCTTCATGCAGTTTTATATATTACTAGCATGATCCTAGTGCATAGTAGGTGTTCTGTGATTATTTGTTGAGCACTCCAGAGAATGAACTAATGCAGTACCTCTCACCATGTTAATGAGTATCTAACTTCATTTTTCAGACATCATTCTGCCCCCATCCCTACATCAATGTCAACTCCAGCAAGACAATGTCTCTCTGGATTGACACACCTACTCCCAGTCTTTCCTCACACTAAGCCCCTTTAATCCTGCTATTTCTAATCCTGCTCCATCTTAACTGCCTTTCACTAAGACCACCTGAATTCTATGTTCCTTCAATAGTATGTATAAATTGCACCTCCTCCAGAAAGCTTTGTATGGCTTCTTCAGTGTGCTTATCTATAAATTTCATGAGCCCATACTAAACATTGTTCTCTAATATCTGGTCATATTCAACTTAACTGTTTGTGAAGCATTTTCCTGTGAGAATTTCTCTGCTAAGCCCTGGGGTAAAGAGAATATGGCTATATTCTTAAGTTATTAAATTGTTTTACAAATGTATCTCTCCACAAAGCTTTAAGTTTCTTGAAAGCAGGAACTAAACTTTCATAACTGCTTACCTTTCTGTGCCAGAGTGCTTCTGACTTAGCATCCATCTCTGCACTCTTGGAACCCTCTCAGGAAGGTTTAAAGATAATACAGGCTGCTAAGTGGTAGTTAAGTTCAAATACAGAACAAATTCACTCTTAAACATTACAATCTGTAGACATCTCTATCAGCTTTCAGAATTTTTCATTATTCTACGTTTCTAAGGCATCATCTAATCAGTCTCCAAAGTCTCTACTGCACATTTCCCAAAGATCACATGAATCTTTCCCTATTTTCTCCCATTTCTGTCACTGTTGAAGTCATATCTCCCTTACAAGGAAGCAATAACTTCCTTCTACACTGGTCTCTTTGCCCCCAGTTCACTCCTAAAAATACATCCTTCATCCTGCCATCAGATGTCTTCTCTTTCTCAACTAATCGTGTCACTATCCTAGTCAAAAACATGTTATGATATCCCACCATCTACGGTATGAAATCCTAAGTCCACAGTGTGATTTTCAAGGACTTTCATAATTTGGTCCAGTCCCCTTTTTTGAACCTGCCTAATTCAGAATGCTGAAAGCATATGTTTTTCTGTGTAATATATTCATGACTGGGCTCATTTTCCTCTGCCTGGAATATCCCTTCTCTCATCTCCATCTATCAGAACCTGGCCCATCCATCAAGGTCCAGATTAAATGCCACCTTCTGGGCTCATAGAATATTAAGTAAAGCAGAGACCCTCTCCCCACCAAAAATTGAAAACATAAGGAAAAGAAACAAGAAAAAGAAACAGAAAAGCAAAGGTTAGACTACTTCCAGAACATTTTTGTTTATGCTTCTCTTGAGGCAGTGTACAAGAGCCGCCTTGTTTTTAGGCATATCCATATCTGTCTCTTTTCCATGTACCACAGGGTAAGGATGGTGTCTGACTCATCACTGTATCCTCACATTTCTAAGCACGATGTCTCACAGCACAGTGTAGGCACTCCGTAAATAGCTATAGTATTAGTTTGATTGATGAAGAGGCATTGAAAGAAAATCTAGTTTTTCTGTCTAGGAAGGAACTGTGATTAATACAGAGAGGAAACAGCCTACCTAAAGCATATATAATCACAGACTACATTCTGTTGAGTATAGATTTAAGAAGTCAAGGAAGATGGAAGGTCTGCTGGAGTGGCAGTGTGAACAGATCCATGAACACTTACCCTAGCCAAATGATTAAACTGGTAAAGATGAAAAACAGCCATGAAAAACTAACATCTCTAGAAATTGTCCTAAGGACATGCAGCAAAGGAAGAAACATTTATTTAAAAAAATTAACTAAACCTTGGGGAAAACCTGTTGGATTTGAGCCATCATCCACTCCCTGCTCTGATCCCCAGCTCAATATGATGGTATAAATATTATCTTGCAAGATGAGGAAGGCCTGCAGGGTTTCTCATCACCCTAAGATCTATGTTTCAGAAACTGTAGTCCAGGTAAGAACAGCTGATATATTTGGATCTCCTTCTAGCCCCCACACATAAAGTAAAAGCTATTTCAGGCAGGGCATACCAGGAATACTGAGTCCTAATCTTCCTCATCTCAGTGTGCTTGTAAGAAAGAGGTTCTAAATTAGAAGGGTTAGGCATAAAAGATAAATGGTCACCACCCCACCTAGTATGCTGCTCATAAAGACAGGTGTCTGCCCAAGAGAAGAGAATATGGTACCTGCTTCAGGCTCTGGCACAATGGTGCAAAGGATTTACACACAGAGAGGCAGTACATAAGAATCACAGCAGTTGAACAGAAAGACTTTCTCTGGAAATGACTTTGAGCATGAGGAAGGCTGAAGCCTTAGAGTGCCTTCTAAGACAATGGAGATTTAGGCAGTAAACAATGAAAATGAGGCTGGCAGCTCAAGAAGAACAACACTCTAATCCTAAGATTAGCTAGAAGGGTAACAGCAAGAACCAAGGAATGAGATAACTAAGAAGAGTCTTCTGGGGTTTGTTTTGTTTTGTGTTTCTTTGCTTGGGTAGTGGAGATTAAACTAGAGGCATTTTACCTCTGAGCTACACTACAGCCCTATTTTATTTTTTATTGTGACATGGGGTCTCCATACATTGCTGAAAGTCTCTTTTAGTTGCTGAAGCTGGCCTTGAACCCCAATTCTCCTGTCTCTGTCTCTTAACTACTGGGATTACAGGTGTGCTCCTCCACCCTACCCAGCTAAAAAGTCTTCTCCCTGAGGTCGAAGAAGTCCTCAAAGATTGGCCTAAAAGACTAACCCTGTAAAGGAGTTGGAATTTGATTGAATCACTATAGAGCAATTTAAGCTCCAGGGCATTGTTGAAAACAATATTGCAATCATCTGGCAAGTACTGGGGCCTAATATCTGGGTGTGATGCCATCAGGACAGAGAGTTTAACAGAGATCAGAGAAAGAAAACCATCAACTATATTTATGCTAAAACCAGTGTTATCCCAGAATGACTGTGCAATACCTAAGGCTGAACTCACTGAAGAGAAACAACCCAGGCTGCCTATTGTAGTGCAAATATACTTTATTGTAATAGTAAGTCCATTCATTAAACAAATAAATAAGCAAACATCGGCAAGCTCCAATTTTTGCTACAGATTTGTTACAATTAATCATCTAAACTTTTTAAACAAAATTGTAAGATATACAAAGAAATGTGGCACATTTGGGGGGAAGGGGAGGCAGGCAATGGAAACATTCTTTGAGAAAGCACATTTGTTGACTTTAACAGATAGAAAGGTTAAATTAATTATTTTAAATGTGTCCAAATAACTAAAGGGATTCATATTTTGATGAATATAGGAAGGTGTGATGACAATGTCTCACCACATAGAGAATATCCATAAAAAATAGAAATTACGAAAGAACCAAATGGAAGTCTGATAGTAAAAAGTACAATAAAATAAATGAAAATTTCACTGGAGAGGCTCAATAGTAGATTTGAATTGGCAGAACTAAGGAATTGAAGCTAGATCAATGGAGATTATACAATCTCTTTCAGAGGAAAAAATAATGAAAGAAAATAAACAGAACCTCAGAAATACATGGGACATCATTAATGAATCCAAAGTAAGATAAACTTAGAGATCCATAGCCAAACACATCATAGTTAAATTTTTTAAATCTAGAGAAAAAAGAACATCTTCAAAGTGGCACAAGACAGTTTTGCATGTACAAAAGAACCTGAAGAGCCAGATGTGGTGGTGCACTCTTGTAATTCCAGTATTTGGGAGGCTGAGATAGAAGGATCACAGGTTTACAGCCAGCCTCAGCTACTTAGAGAGGGCCTCCGCAACTTAGTAAGACCCTGTTTCAAAATAAATAATAAAATAGGGCTGGGGTATAGCTCCAAGGTAGAATGCCGAATGCCACTGGGTTCAATCCTCAGTACCAAAAAAAAAAAAAAAAAAAAAAAAAGAGAGGGGGGGGGGAGAGAACCTGAAGAAAAATGTACCATCAGGAGGTAGAATGCCCCTGAGTTCAATCCCCAGTACCGTACACACACAAAAAAAGAAGCTTATATTCAAACCAAGTGTGGTGGTGCACATCTGTAATCTCAGTGCTTAGAATACTGAGACAAGAGGATTGCAGGTTTAAGACCAACTCCAGTAACTTAATGAGATCCTCAGCAACTTGCCTAGACCCCATTTCAAAATTAAAAAAAATATATATATAAATATATAAATAAATAAATAAATAGGGCAGGAGTTGAGCTGGGTATGGTGGCACATGCTTGTAATCCCAGTACTTCGGAGGCTGAGGAGGCTGAGACAGGAGAATCCGGATTCATGGCCAGCCTCAGCTACTTAGTGAGGCCCTCTGCAACTTAGTGAGACCCTGTTTCCAAATAAAGAATAAAAATTAGGGCTGAGGATGTAGCTCAGAGGTAGAATGCCCCTGGGTTCCATCCCCAGTACCGCAAAAAAAAAAAAAAAATGGCAGGAGGTGTAGCTTGGAGATAGAATGTCCCTGGGTTCAATCCCCAGTACATTTACAAAAAAAAATCTTATATCCAACTAAACAATATTTTTAAATGAAGGTGAAGCAAATAGGAAACATGTTAATATCCACCAAGTCAAGATATTGCTGCATTAACAAATAATGAGATAATTCATTTCTAGTAGACTCATCATTCAAGAAATACTAAAGGAATAAATTCTGCAAAATAACTGCAAAAGTGTGCTCTGAAAATGAATAATCATTGTTGATAAAAAATTAAAGAAGACCCACATAAAAGGAGAGATGCCTGTGCATTCCATGTTCATTGACTGGAAGACATAATACTCTTAAGATGCCAATAGTCCCCCAAACAACCTATACATTCAATGCATTCAATGCAATCACTATCAAATTCTAAGTTCACTTTATTTTCCCAAATTTACAAGCTCATCCTTGCATATGAAAATGTAAGGAATTACTATAAAAACATTCGTGAAAAAAGAAAAAAATAAATTTGGAAGATTCATGGATCCTTTTTTCAAAACTTACTACAAAACTATAGTAATCAAGACAGCATGACAATGGCATGAAAATAGAAACAGAATTTAATATAAAATAATTGAGAATTCAGAAATTAAATCTTATATTTTCAGGAAACTCATTTTTAACAAGGATGCCAAGATCAATCAATGGATAAATAATGGTTTTTCAGCAAATGGTGGTAGACCAAATGAATATCCACGTGCAATAAAAGGAAGTAAGACCCACACTTCATACCATATACAAAATTAATCCAAAAAGGAACAAAAAACCTAGAAATCAAAACTAAAACTATAAAATTCTTAGAAAACTAGGAGTAAATTTTCATGACCTTGGATTAAGCAATGGTTTCTTAGATATCACACCAAAAGCATAAGTATCAAAAGTAAATAGATAAGTTGGACATCATCAAAATTAAAATATTTTGTTCTTCAAATGACATCATCAAATAAGTGAAAAGACATCTCACAGAATAGAAGAAAATACTCATAAATCATATATCCGTAAGGAACTTGAGTGCAGAATATATACAGACCTTACAACAATTCAGTAATAAAAAATAAAACATTTTACTAGAAACGTCTCCAAAGAAGACATACAAATAGTCATATATCACACGAAAAAATGTTAAGTATTTTTTGTCATTAGAAAACTGCAAATCAAGCCGGGCGTGGTGGGGCACGCTTGTAATCCCAGCATTCGGGAGGCTGAGACCAGAGGATCCGGGTTCGCGGCCAGCCTCAGCTACCTAGTGAGGCACTCCGCAACTTAGTGAGACTCGGTTTCAAAAATAAAGAATAAAAAATAGGGCTAGGGGTATAGCTCGGAGGTAGAATGCCCCTGAGTTCAAGCCCCGGTACCGCAAAAAAAAAAAAAAAAAAGAAAACTGCAAATCAATACCACAATGAGATACTACTTTAAATTCACTAGGATGCCTATAGACAGACAATAAGTTTTAGTGAGGATGTGAAGAAATAGAAAATGGTACAGCTGCTTTGGAAAACACTTTGATACTTCCTCAAAAGAGTTGAACATAGAGTTGCCACTGCACCTAGCAATTCCACTTTCAGTATATATGGTAAATAAATAAATAAAAAGATATGTCCACACACAGGTTTGTCCATAAATGTTTGGAACAGCAATATTCATGATAGCCCAATGCCCATAAATTGATGAGTGGATAAGTAAAATGTAGTATATCTGTGCAATAGTCTATTGTGCAACAATAAAAAGTAATGAAGAACTGATACATAGCACAATATGGATGAAGCTTGGAAAAATTATACTACCCAAAGGAAGCCAGTCACAAAAGGTCATATACTGTGTCATACCATTCATATGAATTTATCAGAATAAGCAAATACACAGATGCAAAAAGTATATGTGTTGTTGCTCAGGGCTTGGGGGTGCTTGGGGAGAACAGGAAGAAATAGGTACAAAATTTATTTTTGTGGTGATGAAAATGTTCTAAAATTGATTGCAAGCCGGGTGTGGTAGCGCACGCTTGTAATCTCAGCATTTGGGAGGCTGAGACGGGAGGATCCGGGTTCACGGCCAGCCTCAGCTACCTAGTGAGGCACTCGGCAACTTAGTGAGACCCTGTTTCAAAGTAAATAATAAAAATAGGGCTGGGGGTATAGCCCGGAGGTAGAATGCCCCTGAGTTCAATCCTCAGTACCTCAGTACCGCAAAAAAAAAAAAAAAAAATGATTGCAGTTATGACCGCACAACTCTAAATATTGTACCAACATGTAATCACCCAGTTTAATGTGGATTGTATCTTATGTGAGATATATATGTGTGTGTGTGTGTGTGTGTGTGTGTGTGTGTGTGTGTATCAATAAAGTCATCAAAGAAGAAGTCAAAGAAGATTTTAATGGGAAATGCAATTGGAGCTGAAAATTGAAAAACAGGATTTGGGCTAGAGGATAAGGAGCATAGTTGAAAGAAATGGGGGCAAATTTAGAGAAGCCGGGCATGGTGGCGCACGCTTGTAATCCCAGCATTCGGGAGGTTGAGAACGGAGGATCCGGGTTCGCGGCCAGCCCCAGCTACCCAGTGAGGCACTCTGCAACTTAGTGAGACTCGGTTTCAAAATAAAGAATAAAAAATAGGGCTGGGGGTATAGCTCGGAGGTAGAACGCCCCTGAGTTCAATCCCTGGTACCGCAAAATAAATAAATAAATAAATAAATAAATAAATAAATAAATAAATAAATAAATAAAATTTAGAGAAAAGAGTTTATGGGCTAGTCCACAGTAATCATATCATGATAAAAAAAAAACTAGTATTTTAATTAATCTACCTTTGTTGAGCCAGAATCATGTATACCTGAGGATGCAGGGCTGAAGGAGTCAGGGGGATGAGTTGGCAGGCTCTTAAAATAATAGTCTGAAGAGTTTGAGAAGGTGTTAGGCTAAATATAGAAGTAGAGACATTTGTGGAAGAACAAATCGATAGGGTTGTGTGATTGATTAGGCTCCATAAGTCCCAAGCTATTCAACAACTAAAAAGAGATGAAAGATGTTGATTTGCCATATTTACTCTGCAGCAAGTTACATATCATTTAGTGATCAAACTGCACACGAGTTAGAAAATCATCTTGAACATAATGCACCGGAGTCCTAAATGCACAATACTGCATGATTAACATAACAGCACACACACAGACACACACACACACACACACACACACACCAAAAAAAAAAAAAAAACCCTGAATGAATACACTTAACCCCATGGTGTCACTTCAGAGAATGTATGGCGAGGCTCAGAGGAAATGCCTGGAGCGAGACGATGTAGCATGGAGACCCTTCTCTGCCACTAATATGTCCATCTCAAACAAGTGATCTGCCTCTCTGTGTTTTCTGGTCTGAAAAAGAAAACACCTAATCATCTGAAAACGAAAATTCATTCCGGTTTTGTAGGGCTTAACGATTTTTAAAAAGAGGCTAGTGGATGGGAAAGCTTTCTGCACTATGAAAAACAAGTCTGCATTTATAAACATTCTTCATATTATTATTCTTCCCTATCTCAGCCACTAGCTGGGTTTTCTTTAGATCACGATCGCCTGGAGCCTTCTGGAAGACGACAGGAAAAAAAAAAAAAAAGCCCCTTTACGTATACCTTTTTGGTGGTCCCGGACTGTGCGTCATAGTCTTGTGGGGTTGGGGAGCAGAAACGTTTACGTGATTTGAATTGAACCTGAACTTTGGGAAAGAGTGGATTAGAAAACCGAGTGCCATCTTAAAGCCTTCACAAATGGCACTGCGTGGGAGGCGAAAGGAGGAGGTGACAGAGAGCCCTCAGCCCAGGACTGTCCTTCGTCACCCCCCTCTCTGAACCAATCGGCTGGAGCACCGCCCTCTCCCTCCCTCCCTGCGGAACTCCATAAATTGGTAACCAGGGGGCTTGGAGCGGTCTTGGCGAGCTAGACAGCTGGGAAGCTGGTGCTGCCTTGCCTCGGCCCCTGATTGGCTGGCTTGGGCTAACTCTCCAGGAGCCCCACGTGCAGCCGCTGCAGTTCCTGGTGCAGAAAGCTGAGCTTCAGAAGCAGTAAGAGGATCCAGAGCAGAATCCCGGACCCGCAAGGGTCGGGGGCTCTGCCCTCGCCGCGCAGAAGCCCCTCGGGGTAGAGACAGAGGGTTCTCCCAGGTTGGTGGTGATTCGCATGCCTCGGAGAGAAGGGGTGGAGGGGGGAGGGTCTTGCTGATAGGAATTTAGCAGGATTGAGCTTTTGTGGCCTCCTGGCGCTTGGGGAGGGCTGTAGGAGGGCACTTGTTTTTATGCTATTGTGCTGTAAAGGTGTTGAGCTAGCTTTTCTTATCCAAATGTCTGCCTTCTCCGGTCTAGAATTCCGAATTTTTGCCCTTAGACACTCCAAATAACTGATTTCAGTTTGCAGATGTGTGCAGCTGCTGACATTAACAGCTGCTCTTTGGTGGGCAGAACTGGGGTCTTGCCTTGTCAACTGGGGGTCCCCTGGGTACTTTGAAAGAGCTGTGGGCCTGTATGGGGTTTATTGATGGCTGCCAGAGCCAAGCGGGAGGACGTGATATTAAGATCTAGAAAAATGGAGATGTGATTGGTAATGCCACCAGGTCTCTTGGCCTCTCTTTGGTGTGGGAGCGGCCTGTCTAGGCTCTGGTAAAGAGGAAATGTGGGGCCAGGAGAAGAAAATGGCTGTTTTATGATTTAGGGTCAATTTGGGGGAATGTAGGGATCCTCCAACATTGTCTGGGGGTAAATTTTGGCTGTAGGATAAATGCATGGTGCCCTTTGGGTGTCTAAGAAAATTTGGTGTTTACCAGAGATGTAGCATATCCTGGCTGTTTGTGGTAAATTTAATGTGCGTAGCAGGCAGCGCAACATTGCTGCATTGACCACCGGGGGGAGGGGGGCCGGGTGCTGGAAACATGTACGCACTCCGTCCCTGAGTGGGGTAAATACAAGGTGATGCTGCAAAATTTCATGTTCGAGGGATATTTTAACAAACTTCCTGGGCAAAATTTGAAGTGAGGAAAAATAATGAGAGGTTACTGCCTGAAACAAAGATCATTTTTATTTTAATGTACGCAGAAGATTAATTGGGGGTCTATCACAGAAACCCATAGAAAGCTAGGGTGCAGGTTTTTCCTGCATTCTCCAAAGGAAATCCAAAATGTATGGGGAAAGATATGGGGTGATCACCTTTTGGGGGAAATTTGGTGAATGTGGCAAATGTAAGGTGTTCCCACACACTCTAGCAGGAAATATAAGGTGCGCGGGGGGGGGGGGGGATGGGATTCTTGCACTGTCAGAAGGAAAAAAATGAGCTTTAAAAGAGAAATCCGCAGTGCTTGCGTACTAATGAGGGGAAATTAAATGTGCAAACAAAGATTAACCATGTCCCAGCTCTACCCTGGGAGAACTCAGTGCGTCAGTGCGCAGAAGAGTTTTGGAGTGCTTACGCATTCCTTCCAGAACATTCGGGGTGCAGGGAAAATGAGGACTTTATTCAGAAAGCTAAAAGGCACAGTGGGGGGTTATTTTCTCCAGATGGACACACACACACACACACACACACACACACACACACACGGAAAAGAAGAGAAGAAAAGGAAAATTCTAGAAATAAAATAAACCTCAGGTGTCTCAATAAAGTTTTCAAGAAATAAATAGATGTTAAAACAAGAATCTCCTGTTTTCTTGGTACCCCCTCCCCCTTCTTCCTTATGTTTCCCCACTTCTACTTTCCTTTTTCTAAGAAAAAAATAGGGACCACGGAAAATATTGAGCACGACGTTTATGTAAAAGTCAACTTATACTTCTGATTTCAAACATATGCTGTTTTACATCACTGAAAACACTTGTAGGCAGCTTTCAAAATAGCCTCCTTTCCCCAAATTGGTTCTTTCTCCCCTCTACTCATCTCCAGGGATTCGGAGCTCCCTGATGGGCTGCAGGGCAGAAAAAAAAATCCTGAAGGCCAAGATGCCTTGGGGGAGGAGGGTGCAGGAGATGGTAAGGAATGAAAGAATTCGAGTGGGGGGATATATGTTAACTACCTTCTAGTTGGTAAAATGAATTGGGCACATTAAATAAGTGTGGCTTAAAATTGATGATTGTGTCCCACTGGCGACAACTAATTCCCTAATTCAAATGTTCCATCTGGTCTAGACCCACAGATTGTCTTCCCCCTAACAGGGGCAACCAAAATCTCAGTTCTACAGTTTAGAGTCTGGAAAACTGACTCGACATCATTTTCCTGAGAGCCACCTGTGCCCCCCTCAGCGTTGCGGACCCAGACAGCCTCTCGTGGTAGAGGCAAAGTCTCGCGCAAAGCTCTGCCCCCCCCGCCCGCCCCGCGCCCCGCCCCTCGCTTGAGAGGGTCACTGCCCAGTCCCCCTGGCGCCTGCCAGTGCGCACGCCACCTTGGCTGCAGCAGTCCGCTGCGGTGCGCAGAGCCCCAGAGACAACCCTGGCTCTGAAGCAGTCTTGGTTGAGGAAGGGGGCAGCGAGCCTCGCCTCCCCTTTCTTCCTGACGGGCAAACTGAGGCTGGGAGGCTCCTGACTTTCCAGTCATTCTTGGGCTGAAGCGCTCCAAGGTAAGTCTTCACATTTGCAGGAAAGGCGGGAGAAATCTGCGGGGGAGCTGCTGTGACCTGCACCAGGTAAACAGGCTAACCGGCAGCCCCCGAGAACCCTCTACCTTCACCCTCGGCTGATTGCCCACCCAATAGAGGGGTTCAGGGTATTGCAGTTCCTGAGGAATGGTCGTCGGGATGCAGAGGTTACCTGGGTGTGCAAAATCCCAAATTCTCAAGAGCTCTGCAAGACTCTCTAGAAATTCCCTCCCGTTTTTGTGGGTTCACGGTCAGCAGGGTTCGTGGCACTCCTGAAAAGTCAGGATGTGTGTCACCAAACCCTCTGGATAGCCCACTTCCTCATTTCATACACCCCATCCTGTCCTCCCAGAGTCCAGCGGCAGCTTCTGGCTGTTTTCGCCCCCCCTCCCACTCGTTCCACGATCAAAAAATCTCCCCCACCCCCTCGAAGTACACAAAAACTATTAGCCTGACCCCGGTACCCTGGCCTCTCGGGAAGCTGGCAGCCAGCTCTGGAGCTACAGCCTCCGTATCCTCTCCCCTAATCCCCTCCTTTGCCTGGGTCTCCTCAGCCCCCTCCCCACCTAGCTCTCTAGTGCCACGGTGGGCTGCCGAGCACTTGCGTTGGAGCTAAAGCTCCGCTCATAGGAGCCCCTCCCCCACTGGAATCACTCGCTCGGTAATTGGGGAGGGGGCTCTAGCCTAGGATGGAGTGGGATCGGTCTTCTCCATTCCTTCTGCCTGCGAGGCGACATACAGCAAACCTCAGCAATTAGAACTCTCTCCCACCTTGCTCATCTCCCCGGGATGCGGGAGGTGGGGGATGGGTGCGTGCACCAACCGCGGCGACCCCTGCCTGTGCAGCGCACTGGGAGGCCTTTTGTGACGTGTTCTCTTTAAAGCCCCGCCCTCATGAAATTTGGGGAAGGGGCTACGCGGGAGAGGATGTATTCCTCTTCACTGCCCCCTTCTGCCTATTTAGCTAAAGAGAAGTACTACTACCGAAAAGCGGATCTTTACAAAGTAGGTAAACTGAAGTTCCTGGAGCCCGTCTCCACCTGGGGATCTGGGAAAATGTCAGAAACTATGCGGCGCCCCCTCCCCTCACCCAGAGTACGCAGCAGCACTGGGAAGGACAAAGGCTCAACCTCTATGTCCCTGCCTTCTTACATGCTGCCCAGGGCAGCCGTCGCTCAGAGAATCCCCACCCCCACCCCCTGCCCTGGGGGGAAATTCGGAGAAGGGGTAGGATCCAGAGCAGAGTGTGTACCCCCTCCACACTATCTATCCCTATTTTCCCCTAGTGCACTAGTGAAAGAACCCCAAACTCTAACCTCATTTTCAGCCCTACTCTGACTTGAAAATTTAGAAAGGTGTCATAGCTGAAAAATTTGAGCTGCACTCCTCTATCTTCACCTTCGCAGTTGAAAGGGTCTTTTCATTGAGATGCTGGGCACCTCCATTGGAGAGTATTGGGGTCACAGCTGTGAATAGAACACTTTGGGTGAGCCTCCTAACCCCTCCCCCATTCCAGATTAGGTGGGGGAAATAGTCTTTCTCTGAAGTAGAAAATCTAGCTCACTTTGAGGCCCTAGACAGCAACAGCCCCCACCCCACCCCCCAACTACACGCAGTCTTTCCTGGCCCAGGCTGCTGTTGTGAGGTGTTTAAATCAGAAAATGGCAACATTTTGCAACATAAAGGAGGGCTTGGCCTGAGGTGGAATAGTCAAAGATAGGGTAATTGGTGATTTAATTGGCCCTGGGAGATCTGGAACCTTCCCTTGTCCTGGGAGCTGATCGGCAGACCCCCAGTTTGCCCCACCCTGCCTGTATTTCTGGGGAAGGGCCGACGGAAGTGAGAAGAAGACATAAACAAGGAAAAGCTGTAATTTCCTCTCCCCAATGCCATTGCCACCCTAATTTGCACCACACAAACATAAACCAGACACATGCAACAAACACACTACACTGGCATGTAAGGCAGAGAAACCACATAAATGCATGGCATGCAAACATAACACATAAAACATGCACCATGCGTCTGTGTAGAAGATAAAAACACAACATACAAGTGTAGAGCATGCAAATTCACAGTAAACATGTTCCACACAAGTTCACACAACATATTCTGCAAATATTTCTAATATAAAACACGCACACACAACACATATACCACACACAGAAAACCCCCATGAATACACCCCAAACACTCCGCATATAAGCATATAAAAACATTCCCTTTGCTTTTTTTTTCAACATGAGCTTATTGGTTTAAAAACAACAAAAAGCAGGTAGCCATTGAGGGAGACTGAGGGATTTTCCATAGTGGAGGAGTTGGTCACAGTGAAAATGGGGGGGGTGTCAAGAAAAACAATGACTAGTAAAGCTATGATAAAGCCTTTTGAATAGTACACCTTTTTCCCCCACATACCCCCATCATGCTAGCTAAATCCTCACCTCCAGCTTGTTGTGAAGTATGTATCATCTCCATTAAATAATTGGGGAAACAAAGGCAGAGAAAAAATTTTATTTAGATGTTTAGTTGACACATAGTGATTGTACATATTTATGGGGTACGGCATGACATTGCAATATACATGTACACAATGTGTAATTATCAGATCAGGATAATTGGCACATATATCACCTCAGTCTTTAACATTCTTTGTTTGAGGGACATTCAAGATTCTTCCTACTATTTTAAAAAATGCAGTTAATTGTTGTCAATCACAGTTATCCTACTAAGGACACAGAAAATGTATTTACTTGAAGTCATACTGCAAGTTAGTGACAGAGAAGGGAGTTGGGTACGGCGTGAAAAACAGGTCTGCTTCTACATCCACAGTACTCTGAAAACAATCCACCTTCCCCCCACACACACCAACATACACATTTCTTACCTCAGCCTTTATTAACCAGCTGGCCACTGCCTGGAGTTAGAGACTAGTCTCGTTAGAGATCTGTTTTGTTTGTTTTGTTTTGTTTTCTGGCTTTTTATTTATGTTCCTAGGCATGAGAAACGGCAGCCCAGAACTCGGCTTTGCTTTCATAAAACAAGGTAGAAAGGTCCAACCCTACTCTAGGATGAACACCTGAAATGACTCTAATGCCAGAAACCAAACGATAGGCCCTTTTAGTTCAACCTGATTAGGAATTCATTTATTAACTAATTAATTGATTAATTCATGCAATATACATTAGAAGGCAGTGGCTCCTCTAGGGCAGGCTTGGAAAATGCTTGGTGAACAATATAATGGTGAGAATCCAGATTTATTTGGAGGGGGGAGAGATGGGGGTGTCAAACCCAGGGCTTGGTATGTCTATCACTGAACTAATGCCCCCCTTCCCCAGATTTCTGACTTGTTTGTCAAATCTGATGTATCCTCTTTCAAACTCCTTTATTTCTTATTAATATCTAATTAATATCTTTTCTAAACACCTAGAGTAGTTCTAAAATAATAATGCATTTTACACTATATTAGTTTTCCAACTTGGAACGCTCTCTAATTATTTGGTGTTTGACTTGTCTCTATAACTTGTCAGTAAGCAACCTCTTCCTCATCCAAGGCAAATGGCATAGCTGCGTATCAGAGTTTGCTGGTCAAATATGCTGATGGATTGATGGATTGTAAACCTTTATAGATAAATTTTAATGGAATTGAATGCGTCATACCTTCAAACAATTAGGTTGGTTAGCAAAGAGGCAGTGCGTAGAAAATTATCTGGATGTATTTACTAGGTATTGCCTGGCCAGGAAGTAATATGTAGTATAGGTACTAATACTGACTAATGCACAGGTATTTTAAAAATTACAACCTGCTGTTTGGGGCTAAGCCTGTAGTGGAAGAGAAGTGGGAACTAAGATGGTTTAAACTGGAGAATTCTAGAAATGAATTAATGATTTAAAAATTATTAATGGCAGTATTCACTGGGACTGTATATGCAAACTGGTTGTTATCTTGTTTATAGTGGTGTTTGTCTGAGTGTCCTTCACATTTACTGATGAAGGGTTGTCTCTGGCTCTACCCAGAACAGAGCAGAAATCATTTACATTTTTATATGCGTGCACTTTTCTGTAAAATCTAATATTTTAAAAAATGGAGCTAAGAAAAAAAAATGGACCAAATTAAATTAGAAGGATTATTATTTGCTTTTAAAAGTGATTTGCTACAGGGTTCATTTAGCAATTGTCTAGTCACTGCTAATTGAGGATTACTCAGAAATAAAGATAAAATATCTCAGCGATGAAAATGTAAGTAAAGAATATTCAAATTTTTAAAATGTGCAGTACAGCCAGACTCTTAATGTGCTTTACCAGTGTTTCATATTTAAAAAGGTACTCTACTCCTCTCCTGCTCTAAAACCCTAATCAGGAGACTGAAAACGGGCCTGAGGACAGCACAGGGACTCTGGCCCTTAGTCTGCTTTATAATCTGCTGACCTTTTCTTTTTTTCTTGGTGTGGTACTAGGGATCGAATCCAGGGGTATTCTACCTCTGAGCTACACCCCCAGCCCGATTCTTTTTCTTTACTTTGAAATAAGGTTTCCCAGAGTTCCAGAGGGCATCTAAATTGCTGAAGCTGGCCTTGAACCTGTGATGCTCCTGTCTCAGCCTCCCAAGTACTGGGATTACAGGTGTGTGCCACCACACCTGGCTGATAACTGCCCTTTTTTGACTCAAAGTGACAAACTTCAAGCTGGGCATGGTGATGCACACCTTTAATTCCAGTATTTGGGAGGCTGAGACTGGAGGATCATAAGTTCGAGGCCAGCCTCTGTAATTTGGCAAGACCTGTTTCAAAATAAAATATACAAACTGCTGGGGGTATAGCTCAGAGGTATAATGCCCCTGGGTTCAATCCCCAGTACCCCTCCTCCAAAAAAAAGCTCTTCATTCTCAAATAAAGGAAGTGTGAAAGACTCATCTTTTAGTTTCTTTAAACCCATTTAAGACAGGAACCTTGGCTAAGGTACCAAGGCTATCATTTGCCCCCTCCCATAATGATAATTGGGAATAAATCAAATATACTTCTAATGTATTTGATGGATATTGCCTGCAAATGACTAGAAAGAAGTTGGTACTCACGGAAGAAGATGAGGGAGAAGGAATAATTATTCAATAGCACAGGTAAATGATTCCTTTCATTGACCCCACAGGATTCCCTCAGCCTGGTGAATGTGAGCTGACCCGCTCTTCTGGGAAACAAAATCTGTGATTCTTCAAATCTAAGGTGTATTTGGGACTTTCTGTTTGTCAGCCTTTGGAGAAGGACTTCTAACCTGGTCGTTAGTCGCCACCCAATCAAAATGAACTGTTCACTTAATGCATCATCCCCCCTTCTATCACAAGTGGAAGGTACTGTTGATTGGCTCCGCCACAACGTCTCTTGGGTTCCAACAATGGAGGATCCAAGCTGTAATGACACCAGTCTGAATGGCACCGGTGTCCTCAATCCAGAAGAGGAAGGGCCAATAGGAACGGCCAGGAAGTGGCTGGGGGGCAAACCCCACCTCGCAGCAAAGATAGTGCTGTCTATGGCATACACAGTCATCATAATTCTTTCTATATTTGGAAACTCACTGGTATGCCAGGTTTTCATCAAGCACAAGGAAATCTACAAATCAACAGGCCTTCTCATCTTCAATCTGGCGATATCTGACATTATGATAATTCTGCTCAACAGCCCATTTGCTCTGGTGAGTGTCTCTATGGGGGTTGGTGCTGGCACACAGGGCAAAGGCCACGCCAATCCAGGGATGAGTGATGGGAGTAAAAAGACAAAGGGGCATCAGCTTGCCTCAAGCCCCCATTCTAGCCCTTGCCTTCCTTGTCTGCATGGCTTGTGGGGAGTATCTGAGCGATTAGCTAACTTTGCCTTTGCTTACCTCCCCCCAGGCCCGATTCCTAAGCGGACAGTGGGTATTTGGCAGGATCATGTGCCACGTCAGTCGCTTTGCTCAGTACTGCTCTCTCCACGTCTCAACTTTAACACTGATGGCAGTTGCTATGGACCGACACCGGGTAAGGCTTCTGAATAAAAGAACAGGGAATGGGCAGTGCCCAGATGGATTTGACACCTCACAAAACTCTTCAAAATGGGACCAGCTTTAAGGATGAGGGATTTGTGGAGTGGAACACAAACATTCACACTTTTTCCTCCTCCTTCAGCTGGGTACCATTTAGATTTCCAGTATTTTTAGTGCCATAATATCTTTTTCTGTATTTTCGTTTCTTCGATCCAATCAGGATCATACAGGAATAAGGTAAATTGTATTAATATCCCCAGTGAGTTATGTAAACCAATCAGGAGCTCTTCAATCAGTGTTTGCCTCTCTGTTACAGGTAATTCTGCACCCGATGAAGCCAAGGCTGACACACTCCCAGACTATGGTGGCTGTCATAGTGATCTGGAGTCTTGCGGTGTTACTTGCTCTTCCACATGCGATTTATCAAAATCTGGTTCAGTTCATCAGCTCGTAAGTCAGACAAGTTACTTTTACTTTTTGTGTGTACTACTGGGTATTGAACACAGGGGCTTTCTCTCTGAGCTACACCCTTAGCCCCATACACACACACACACACACACACACACACACACACACACACACACACACACATACACATGGGCTTGCTAAGTTGCTGAGGCTGGCCTCAAATCTGCAATCCTCCTGTCTCAGACTCCCAAGTACTGAGATTACAGGTGTGCACAACTATGCCTGGCAGGATACTGACTTTTGAACAGTTTTTAACTGCATTCTTGTCACCATCCAACTTTCCTCAATACAGGGCTTAGGGCTTCTGTTTAACCTGTATTAATGGGACCAATTTGATGGGACATCAGGGTAGGAACATTGATGATTAAGAATATAGTAGGTCTCAGTTTGACCTCTGCCTGGACCAGGATCCCAAAGACAGAATATTCTAGCTCCATACCTTACTTAATTTTAAAATTTAAGAAACTAAGACCTAGATATGATTGTGTAGGTACATAGGGGGAGGGAGGGGGAGGGAATGGGGAGGGAATCGGGGAAGGGGTCAAATGAGAATTGTGTGCAAATATGTTGTTAACAATTTGTACTTAACAAAGATGTATGCTATATTGCACGAGTTATTACAATAAAAAATTAAAAAAAAGAAACTAAGACCTAGAGATTGGAAGGGGTGGGCTTTACGTAATGGCATACTGTGTCAAAGCAAGAACTAGAACCCAAATTCCTGAGGTCCATTCCACTAGTCTTGTTACCCTAACCCCCACTGCCTTCTGATCCAGGGATGGAGTTGTCAGCAGTCACTGCCTCCCGTCTTTTCCTGGACCCAGCAAGCTGGTTGGGAAGTATGTAGACCTCGGGACATTTGGTTTGCTGTACGTCCTGCCACTGCTGGTGATCGTCGTAACATACTCTCACCTGGGGAAGAGGCTGTGGATCCAGAATGCTGTTGGTGATGCATCGGCCCGTCAACTTATGGCGCACTACCAGAAGCGGAAGAAGAGCATCCGAATGTTGATTCTTATTGTAATGGTCTTTGCAGTGTGTTGGTTTCCCCTCAATTGCTATGTGGTTCTGATTTCCAGTGCAGATGTAGAAACCGAGAGTGTGCTTTTCTATGCCTTCCACTGGCTTGCCATGAGCAGTACCTGCTACAATCCTTTCATCTACTGCTGGCTCAACAGGAGCTTCCGTGCCAAACTTAGATCTATATCATCTTGGTGCACAAGATACTTTTTGTGCAGAAGCTCCCATGTTCAGCAGCAGGTACAGGTACAGGAGAGTCATGAGCTCCAGGAACTCCAGACATCTGCACTGCCCCGGGTACCACTGGCCTCTCCAGAGCCCCCGGTGTTTGAGGATCCCCACTTTATTACAGGGGAGGGGAATTCCCAGATCTCTGTCCAGGGGGATTGGGAAGACCCAGATGTCTCCTTCAATCAAGAGATGGAGACTTCACTGCAGGGTGCTTATTTCTGTATGCGGGTGCATTCTGTCAAAACTAAAGTAAGCACCCATGACCGAAGACCACCTGACCCCTTGGAGTTTTGTCCGAGTGATTACCTGGGCACATGTTTCTAATGACATGATAGCTGAAAGCATCCCTGAGGCCCTGGTCATGACCATTCCATTCTCCGCCCAGGGAAATTTGGTCCACCCCCTTAGCCCAGGTCAGGTGTTCATGCTCAACATAATAACAACGAATCAGCCAGAGATGGTGTAGCCCTTGAGCAACATGGGGAAAACCAATGTTTTTCTATCATGGATACCCCCCACAGGTCCATCCCCACTTCCCTTTTGTGGTTGATGATTCTGAGTCCTGGAATCAAAGGGGTATTTGCACTGTACCTGATGGGGCCACTGTACCACCCTAGGGGCAACTGGCACCAACAGACATCGTGCAGGAGCCCGTTGACTCACCTGCTTTGCTTTAGAGATGGGAGTGGTAAGAACTAGATTCTCTGATTGAGATGCAATTTTCACTTCAATTTTAACCCACGATTACCATTAGTAGTTGGGGATAGAGAGATGGAGGGATTGTGAATGAAAGAGGGCATGAGCAATGCATCACAGAGAAGACTGTCTCATAGCCCCTTCTCACCAACAGACATGCTTTTGCTTCACTCTACCCATAAACACTGGCTTAATGCTCTCATATATTTGCTTTCTGCCTCAATTTAGCCAAAAGGCAAAGGGTCATCTTAAGGAACAAGGAACACTGGTGAATAACCTTAGATTTCTGTTACTCCCATTTTCTCAAATATGATTTTCCAAATTTAGTTCTGGTTGTAGATTCTTTTCCTAAGTTACAGATCTCCCATTTTATTTTCCAGAACCAAGGGCTTTCTCACCTGGAGGAACTTATGGGTATTTGCATTTAGCTAGTGTATGCTTGCATATGTGGTTCCTAGTGAATTCTAGTTGGCTATCATACTGACTCACGGTCATGTCTTTCTCCCAATATGTGCATGACAACTAAATCATCTACTCCCTATCAACTATAATTAATTGCACCCAAAATTGGAATGAAGATACAATCAGGTGAGGTGCGTGTGTGCACATACACTCATACACACTTTTACGTTCACACAAGTACAAGCATGTATATACTGCCTCTTGTGACTTCTCATGCTACCCTCCTCCCTGGTGCTCTCACTTATTTCTACCTGTAATTTCCATGCCAACTGAGCCTGAATGTGATTTCATGCCTTACAGTGAAGTTTTGGAGGCTTTCAGATTGTGGCAATTTTTTTGCCCTAGGGATCAGGGTTTCTTTACTGCTGGTGCTTCACTTCCCCTTCCCCTATGTTCACTTTCCTCAGTGCTGTGTACTTCCCTGTGATGATTCTATACATCCATAACCTAAGGTCTTGTGCTCTTCTATGCTAATTCTCTTCCTGTGCTAATTCTATGCTTCTACCCCAACTCTCAAGTTATCTCTAATGGTTCTAATTTTTTTTCTACCTTTCTCTCATACCCTCTACAAGCCACCTCACTTCAGTTTGTATCCTATATGCCCTGTCATACCTCTTAGGAAGTTTAACAGTATCCTTCCCTCATTTCACACCTCTGCTCTGACACCCCCACACATGTTCAGAAGCCCTCTCATAAGGTACAAAACTGCTTCTCTCTCCTTCCAACATTTCACCCAGGTGCTCACTTTCCATATCTGTTCACTCTGGGTCATTCACACTTCGGTTTTGGTTACTGCCTTAACCAGAGGTTCACAACCTCCTGGAATGAGGCTTATCATCTCCTTAGTAATTAAGGTTTTCCCATTCCGGTGCTTTGTTCCACTCTAGGTTCTAGCCTGTTCCTCCTCTTTGTATGCCCTTTCTCTTTTTCCTTCCTTCTATCCCTTTTCTCTCCCCCCGCCTCCGCCTCTTTCTCACTGTTCTCTGCTTACCTCCTCAATTGTTAACTCTTGCTTTGGTGTTGAGCCTACATCTAATATTACTTCAGTGTTCCCCTTTCTCTATATTTCCCTCCTTTTTCAGCCACTGCCACCCATTTGTACAAACTCATGTGCACACATGCACCCAATCACACACCTGACACCAATTCTGGATATTTCCCTTGCCTTTGAAGCAGAACAAGGATGAGTAGCAAAGCCAGGAGACACTGGGGACTCCTTGAAGAATGTATGGCCTTCCATCAGCTGGGGAGTTGTCAGAGGGTCTGTGAGGGCACACAATTTTCTGGGCCTTCAGGGAAGACTGTCTATGATGGCAGTGATGACAAGGAGAATGAACAGTGTCTCTCTTTCCAGCGTCTTGTTTATGACAGATATTTCCTCCTTGCCCTTTAGAAGACTAACTATCCCTGCTCTCATGAATTATGTTGGCCTAGAATATCCATCAGAGGGCACCATGCACAAGGATATTGAGAAGAACCTGGCAGTTTCCTTGAGATCTCAGCATTCCTTAATGAGATTGTTCTTTCTAGCTAAACTGTTTGCTTATATCTTCTTACAGCTTAGTTACAGTTTAGCATCTGCTTATAAATGTAGGTAACATACCATGGTCACAGATAAGTCAACTCTGTGAACTGACTGCAGCTTACTTTACCAGAGGGCAGCTTCATTCATGGCCGCAAACTTTGCATCAAATACGGGGTCGTTGATGACCTAATAGACTTGAGCAAAGACCAGATGGCCCAACACTACCTGTCCCTCCAACTGAAAAAAAATCCTAGTACGTATCCAATTCCTATGATAGAAACACCACCTGTACAAGTAAGAGCCAGCACTTAGATATAGGGGCAGGTTGGTGCATGTTCTGGAAAAAATCTCCGAACTCAGAGTAATGGGAATAGGGTTTTCAGCTGACTCGACTATTTGTAGGAACTTGGACAAGTCACTTGACCGCGGCGTGACTCAGTTTCCTCATCTGTAAAATGGGGATAATAATACCTACCTACCTTACAAGGCTGTTGTAAGGGTTATCTGAAAACAGATAACACATTTGGAGGCGTTTCAACATCTTAGCGCCTTCTCAAATGCAAGGTATTATTATTATCACTGTTAATAATCTCATTATTATTCATCTTGTGGTTATTGCTATTGCTATTACTAATCTCTATTAAGACTATTGTTACTATTACTATTAATACTAATATTGTTATGCTCCCTTCCAAATGCCTAATATCCTTTACACAGTTTAGAGGGCAATCAAGACATTTAAGAACAGACTGCTTAAGATACCTCTTTGGGGAAAAAAGAAAAGCTTCCACTGCATGCTCAGATGATTGACAGAAAAACACTTGCAGACTTAGAAAGCCAGTGTGAGCTTGGGAACATTACCAAGGGGAAAGAAGTTCAAGAGCTAGAAAAACTAGTTGAATGACAGATTTCCAGACAATTGAACAAGAGAAGCACAGGCCAAGTTATAGGAAAATGTGTATTTTTGAGTTGACCCCTCCTGTGGATTTGTAGTATCTTAGCAAATCTGTTCTCTGGAAGGAAAAAAGAATGGAACTTGAGAGGTTAGGTGGTGACAATTAGACTATAAGTACAAGATCCTTATCCTCAATCCTTATCTCTTCTCTGAGAACCCCATGTATCTATGATTCAATTTAATTCTCTGTAATCGTATTTATTGATGTTTTAGGTATAATGTTAAATATTAGTTGTGAGTAACAGTGCTAACTTACGGTGCTCTTCTGAAGTGTGCTTAAAGTGTATTATGGTGTTACATTTAACTATTTCTATGCCAAAATAGCTCACAAACAAAAAGACAAAAAAAAATCCCTGCATAACATCCCCCAAAATCTTATTCGTGTTTGCCTGCTTATTTGGAACACTGAGAAGCCCCAAAAGGATGAACTCTGGTGGACATTTGGACAGTGTACTACCCAAAAATGCATTTGAAGTAGGACACAGGGATCACTTCTGAAACCATGTTCTACTTTATAATCAGATAATGTGAAATGTGAAGTTCTAGAGCTTCAAGCCCAAGCCCTACTCTTTTGCCCTCCCCAGAGGGTTTGTTTAGAGGGGAGCAGATGAAGGCATTGGAGTAGACTGTGATTATGTCAGTTGCTTTCTGTACTCGAGTTTATTGTGGCTAGGGTAACTTTTCAAGTGTTTCCATCTGTATCCCCTTGTGAATCCTTTGTGACTGTGTATGTATTCAATTAAAAATAAATAAAGCTTGCTTTAGTGGAAACGCTGTCTCTGATGAAAGTGATTTCTTCCACCAGTGTAGAGCCCCTGTGTTATCCTAAGCTCCAAAAGAGCAATTTAGTAGCCACTAGCCTAATAAGAAATACACAGATTTTTGAAGACGCAGCTCATGAATGAGAGTTGATTACCGAGAGCCTCTGACTGGCACGTTCAGACCATTGCTGCTGAAAGAAATGTGCGTGCGGTGAATGAAAAGTGCTCTGGAGGCTGGAACTTTCTCTAAGTGTCAAACTCAGCAGAAGGTGAGCTCCCAGGAGGTAGGGGCAGCAGAGCAGAGAATGCCTCTTGGAGGAAATGGGCAGGGGGAAGTGGCATATTAGTTACAGATAGCCAATGTACTTATGAACCTTTCTAGTAATGGGATTGCCATTCCTTGCTAGGGAGAGCTCATACTATATGGGAAATGTAAGGAAAATTAATTGATAAACATGAAGAGAAAGAGATACCTATAATCCAGGGAATACAACCTGGTTAAAATTTGAAGATGGGAATGGCCACCTTGCTGAATCTCAAACTCTTAGACCACCTATACAGCTCCATGCAATAACCCCATTCACTGTAATCCCAGTACTTGGGAGGTTGAGACAGGAGGATCACAAGTCTGAGGCTGGCCTAGGCAACTTGGTGAGACTGTCTCAAAAACAATTTAAAAAGGCTGGGGTGTAGGTGAGTGGTATAGTGTCCCTGGGCTCAATACCCAGTACCATGAAAAATATTCACCAAGAGGTGTTACACAACATATATAGCCAACAAGGATGGCCTGAAGACAGTCACCATGGGGTATGAGGGCTGGATTTGGGTCCTGGAGACCCACCGCAGTACCTGGTATCAATATCTCATTTTCTGGACTATGGGAAGATGAGGTAATTTAGGGAGGGGGCTGGAAGTGGGATTAGGAAATGCAACAAAATACAGACAGAGGTTTATTTACTAAAACAGAAAGAAAATCAGGATCCCACAATCCCATTTGAAGCAATACCTCCCATTAATTAGAAGATTTACCACTAGGCCCCACCTGTAAAAATTTCCACCAACTCCTAACAGCCTGAGGACCAAGGATCTAATATATGGGTCTTGGGGGACACTGAAGATCAAAACCAGCATATCAGCACATGTCTGTAATCCCAATACTTAAGAGGTTGAGACAGGAAGATTTCAAGTTCCAGGCCAGCCTGGGCAACTTGGTGAGATCCTATATCTCAAAATAAAAAGTAAGGCTGGGTGCAGTGGCGCATACTAGTAATCCCAGTATTTAGGAGGCTGAGACAGGAGAATCATAGGTTTGAAGCCAGCCTCAGCCCCTTAGCAGGCTCTCAACAATTAGCAAGAACTTGTTTCAAAATAAAAATAAAATAGGGCTGGGGGTATAGTTCAGAGGTAGAATGCCCTTAGGTTCAATTCCCAGAAATAAAAATAATTAAGAAAGGATGGGGTGTAGCACAGTGGTAGAACACCCCTGGATTCTATCTCCAATACCCCCTCCCCCCCAACACACAAATTCACCCAAGGGTGTTATTCAACTTACATAAGCAAAAAGGGTGGGGCCTAGGTACTAACCAATCAGAACAGTCGTCATGGACTATGAGGGCTGGAACAGGGTCCTGGAGACTGTAGAACCTGGTGTCAACACATCAGTTGTTGGACTATGGGAAAATGGGGTAATTTAGTGAAGGGACTAGAGGTGGGGCTGGGAAACAGAAGGGTATACTTTATTTTTATTTACTAAAAGAGAAAGAAACTCAAGTCTCATTAGTATTTTAATAATTGGTATTATCAAATATATACCAGCTGACTGTAACCTCTGCCCATACAGAAGTAATACTTTCCAAACAGACCAATGTCTCTTTGTGAATCCTCACGTAGTAATGTTTTAATCAGCTTTCCATAACAAAATAACAAAATATCTGAAATAACAAAATTATAAAGAAAGACGGTTTATTTTAAAGATTTCTTCCACGGTCAGTTGGACCTGTTACTTTGGGGCCTGTGGTGAGGCATATTCATGGCAGAAAACACACAGAAGTACAAAGGCATTCAGCTCACAGCCAAAAATCAAAAAGGAAAGAGAAAGATATCAGTGTCCCACAATCCACTTTGAGGGGACACTTGCCAATGACTGGAAGACTTCCCACTAGACCTCACCTCTTAAAATTTTCACAAACTCCCAATAGTCTATTTCGGGACCAAGACTCTAACGTGTAGGCCTTTAAAGAGCACTTGAGATTCAGAACAGTCAGAGTGGCGTTCATGTGCAATTCCAATACTTGGGAGGCTAAGAAATGAAGATAGCACATTCAAGGCCAGCCTCAGCAACTTAGTGAGATCTTGTTTCAAAAAAAAAAAAAAATTAAAAGTAGGGCTGGAGGTATAGCTCGGAGTTAGAATGCTCCTGGGTTCAATCCCCAGTTTTTTTTTTTTTTAATCCAAACCATAGCACATTGGTAGTGTTATTCATACATATATATTATTTTTCCATTATGAAAAATGTACTTTATTTTCATCTGGTAGTCTTAGCCAACTCACAGCTATTGGTGTGAATATGGACAGAGAGAAGCAAAATGTGGACAAACCAAATCTACATGAAACCTATGGTGATTTTCCCTTGTATAATGTTTTAAAAATTTATCATAGGCATTTTTAAACACACAAAAAGATAGAATAATGTAACACATACACCACATTCCATCATCCAGTTTCAATAGATTCAATCAATTTTCCAATTTTATTTATTTGTTTATTTTTTTGTGGTACTGGGGATTGAACTCAGGGGCATTCTACCTCCGAGCTACACCCACCCCCAGTCCTATTTTTAATTATTTTGAAACAGGGTCTCACTAACTTGCAGAGTACCTCACTAGATAGCTGAGGCTGGTGGCAAACCCGGATCCTCCAGGCTCAGCTTCCCAAAATGCTGGGATTACAAGCATGTGCCAAGACACCCGGCTTTCCAATCTTATTTTACCTATGTTTTTTCAATGTTTGTCATTAGTGTTGCTGTTTTGGATGCAGTACATTAAAAAAAATCTCAGACATAATAGCATTTAATCCATAAATATTTCAGTACATTTTTGGGGGGGGGATACTGAGGATTGAACCCAGGGGCATTATACCTCTGAGCCACACCCTCAGCCCTTTTTATTTTTTATTTTTGAAAAAGGATCTTGTTAGGCCAGGCATGGTAGTGGTATGCCTGCAACCCCTGTACTTGGGAGGCTGAGACAGGAGGATCACAGGTTTGAGGACATTCAGAAAGTAGTGAGACTCTCATCAACCTAGTGATATTTTGTTTTCAAATAAGAATGAATCGGACTGGGGGTGTAGCTCGAAGGTAGAATGCCTCTGGGTTCAATCTCCAGTACCACAATAAATAAATAAATAAATAAATAAATAAATAAATAAATAAATAAATAAATAAATAAATAAATAAATAAATAAGGATCTCGCAGAGCCGGGTGTGGTGGCGCATGCTTGTAATCCCAGCATTCGGGAGGCTGAGACCGGAGGATCTGGGTTCGCGGCCAACCTCAGCTACCTAGTGAGGCACTCCGCAACTTAGTGAGACTCAGTTTCAAAATAAAGAATAAAAAAAAGAGGGCTGGGGGTGTAGCTCGGAGGTAGAATGCCCCTGAGTTCAATCCCCAGTACCGCAAAAAAAAAATAAATAAATAAAATAAAGGATCTTGCTAAGTTGCTGAAGCTGGCCTTGAACCTGTGATCCTCCTGCCTCAGCCTCCCTGCCAAATTTTGAGATTACAGGTATGTACCACCATACCGGACTTTCAGTATGAATTTTTAACTAAGAAGTTCTCTGTCATATTATCTCTGAAAATGTTTATAATATTCACTTCACCAAGAGGACAGTGAATGAAGCTATTGTATACACACTCACAAACAAGCATATGTTCATAGGTTTTTGGATGTGAGAGATGAATATGAAGAAACCAAATTCAAAAGTTCACTAAGGTCAGCTGGTGTTATGGTGCATGCCTATAATCCCAGGCATGGTGGCACATGTCTTCAGTCTCAGTACTTGGGAGGCTGAGACAGGAGGATGACAGGTTCACAACCAGCCTCAGAAATTCAGTGAGGCCCTTCCGCAAATAAGTGAGACCCTGTTTCAAAATAAAATAAGGTTAGGGTGTAGCTCAGAAGTAGAATTTCTATGGATTCAACACCCAGCACCAAAAAAAAAAAAAAAAAAAAGAAAGAAAGAAAAAAAAGAATTCTAGTACTTGGAAGGCTGAGACAGGAGGATTGTGTGTTTGAAGCCAGCCTCAGCAACTTAGTGAGATCCTCAGAAACGTAACAAGACCCTGTTTCAAAATAAAAAGGACTGGGGCTGTTGCTCAGAGGTAGAATGAGCCTGGGTTCAATCCCCAATACCCCCCTAATTTTTTTATATTGGGCTAGGGGTACAGCTCAGAGGTCAAATGCCCATAGGTTCAATCCCCAGAAACAAACAAAAAGAGTTCAGTAAGACTACCAAAGCGGGACGTGGTGGTCCACACCTGTAATCCCAGCACTTGACAGGCTGGGACAGGAGTATCACAGGTTCAAGGCCAGACTCAGAAATTTAGTGAGACCCTGTCTCAAAATTTAAAAAAAAATAAGAAAGGCTGAGGTGTAGCTCAGATATAAAATGTTCCTAGGATCAACTTCCAGTACCAAAACAACAAAAGAGGTCACCAAGGCCTCAAGAACTGTTTTTTAGCAGAGGTAGGGCCAGATTCTGGTTCCCCAACTAATGATCCAGAACTTTCAAATGATATCTGGCATTGATAATACCTCCTTGAACTCAGTCTGGAAACAAGGGATTTACACAGAGCAACAGCCCACAGGAAAATAAAGTCAATACAACAGTGGTTCTATGCTATGCAGATGCTCTCACCAAGGGAATTGATGGAATCACAGAATTTCACTGCTAGATAGATCTTAGAGATTGTCAAGTTAATCCCCTGCTTCATTTTACAGGAGAGTGAGCTGAAATACAAATGAGTTAAGGGCTTATTTTTCCCAAGAACGATAGTCAGATAATAGCAGAACTGAGTCTCTTGCCTCACGTTCACTGTAAATAGTTAAGTATCCTGTCTTCACGACATTTGGTAGCAATTAATATATGAAAAATCTTCAATATCGTTAGCAATCAGGGAGATGCAAATCAAAACTACACTGAGATTCCATCTAATTCCATTTAGAATGACAGCCATCAAGAATACAAAAAGAATAAATGCTGGTGAAGATGAGGAGAAATAGGCACTCTTATACCCTGTTGATGGGATTGTAGATTAGTGTCTTTTCAAAAGAATTAAGATTAGAATACTACAATAGCACGTGCATGTTCATGTTTATAGCAGCACAATTCACAGTAGCCAAGTTATGGAACCAACCTAGATGTCCATCAACAGATGAATGGATAAAGAATATGTGCTATATATACACAATGGAATTTTACTCAGCCAGAACAAAATTATGTCATTTGAGGAAAAAGGATGGAACTAGAGAATAGTATGCAAAGTGAGATCATCCAGTCTAAGCAAGGAGAGGGTCCTATGTTTTCTCTTATATGTGGAAGTTAGAGAAAAAATAGGAAACATAAGGGACTTCAGAACCAGGCATGGTGTTGCACAACTGTAATCCCAGTACTTGGGAGGCTGAGACAGAAGAATCACAGGTTCAAGGCCAGCCTCAGCAACATAGTGAGACCCTGTTTCAAAATAAACAATAAAAAAGGCTAAGAGTGTAGCTCCAAAGTAGGATTACCCTGGGTTCAACCCCCAGTGTCCCCTCAAAAAAGGGGGACTTCAAGTAATTCAGGAGAGAGACAAATAGAGAAGTGGAAGGGGATTGAAGGAGGAAGGTTGGGAGAGGAAAAAGGAGACTTGATGAAGGAAACAATTCAAATAATGCTAAGTCCATATATGAAGGTATCACAACTAATCTCAATAATACATATGGGGGAAAGCAGGGTGGTATCCAGAGGAAAATATACCAAATGCTGCATGCGTATATGTTTGTATCACTTTGAACCTCAATAAGATGTATAATTACAATGCATGTATAAAAATATATTTAAAGCCAGGCATAGTGATGTATGCCTACAATCCCAGTACTTAGGAGGCTGAGACAGGAGGATAGCAGGTTTGAGGTCAACTTCAGCAACTTAGGGAGAATATGTTTCAAAATAAAAAATAAGAAGGGCTGGGTGTATCTTGGAGGTAGAATGCCCTTGGTTTCAATCCCCAGTACCAATAAATCAATACATAAATTTAAGAAAGAAAAAAAAGATGACTACAGTTGTATACTACCTATAGACAATTTTGTATGAAATGATAATGTCTCCCTATCTGATCAAGCAATGGGCAATGTATTAGTGAAGAAACCCAACTGCTCTCATCTTACCTCCTTCCCTCCACTTTCTTTTTTTTTTTTTTTTTTTTTTTTTGGTACTGGGGATGGAATCCAGGGGCATTCTACCTCTGAGCTATACCCCCAGCCCTATTTTTATTCTTTTATTTTGAAACAGGGTCTCACTAAGTTGCGGAGGGCCTCACTAAGTAGATGAGGCTGGCTACGAACCCGGATCCTCCGGTCTCAGCCCCCAAGTACTGGGATTACAAGCGTGTGCCACCACACCTGGCTTCTTCCCTCCACTTTCAAATGAAGACATGCTAACTTCTCCTGTTCAGAGGTTAACTCCTTTATATGTTTTCTGAATTCCATTTATTCATGTGGAAACTAACTTCATCTATTTTCAATTTTTTCCCTCCTATAGACTTCTTCCCATCTAGATTTAAACATGATCTGGTATTTGCTGTACTGCTAATAAATCTATAAAATGATAATAAAACCAAAGTGATTCTAAATACCTCCATATTCTTTCTTTTTCCTTCCAAATCTAATGTCTATGAAATAGCAAACTATACTCAGTGTCTTTACATCATTATTTCCTCAGCCTGCTGCAATATGTCTTCCTCCTCCATTTTTGCCCTAATAAAGGTTATCATCGACCTTCTTCTAATTGCTAAATCAAATGGATTTTTTTTCATTTTCCATCTAATTTGACCTTTCTCAGATTTAACCGTAAATCACTTTTTTTCTAACTCTAATTTTCTTGTATTTCTGAGAAATGACTTGGTCTTCGTTCTCTTTATAGTCCTTGATAAATTCTTTCTCAGTTTCATTTAAGTCTCTTGTTTCTCACTCTGTGATTCATCCCTGTGTGACTCTCCATGCTCAGTGCCCCAGATACTGGTCTATGTGTTAATTTCTTCTAAATATAGATCTCTAGGATTCCAGAGGAATATAGTCAATTGCTACCTGGACATATCTCACCTAGGTATCTACATCTACCCCAAAGTAAACATGTCCAAAATCAAACTCATAGCCAGGTGTGGTTGCGCAAGCCTGTAATCTCAGTACTGAGATTACTGAGAGGCTGAGATAGGAAGATCACAGGTTCAATCCCCAATAACACACACACACACACACACACACACACACACACACACACGAACTCGTTAAGTTCATATCTGGTAAATTACACTATCTTTTAACCAGTTCTTCAAGACAGAAAATTGGGAGCCATATTGGATTTCTCCTGTTTTCATTCTTTACAGAACATCATCATTTTAATTCTACTTTCTTAACTTAAAAAAGTCTATTCTTTCCTTTTCATCTTCACCACTCCAGTTTGGCTATATGATAGCCAGTAGCTATATAGATGACTATTTACATATAACTGAGAGATTGCATTTCTTAGTTACAGTTAGCTGTATTTCAAGTGCTAGATAACCACAGAAGCTACTGTATTAGCCAAAACAGATAGAGAATATTTCCATCACTACAGGAAGTTCTATTGAATGGTGATGATTCAGACCATACTGGTACCATCATTTATCATCTGGAACATTTCACTAGTTCTCTAAACCAATTTACTTGACTCCAGTCTTCCCCATACCTCCTCTAGTTCATTCTTACACTGTCACCAGAGTTATCACAGATTCAATCACATCAATATCCTGTTTAATCCTCTTTAATTAAGCCCTCTCCCATGGCCTATGAAATAAATTTGGTAAGGGTCTTGCTAAGTTGCTGAGGTTGGCCTTGAATCTGTGATCCTCCTGTCTCAGCCTCCCAAGTACTGGAAATACAGATGTGTAATATTGTGGTTGGCTTTGCATTTTATTTCAACTTTCAAGATAGCCTTTCTAATTTTGAGAAAATGCACACAAAATGAAATTTATCATTTTAACCATTGTAAGTGAATTTATTGGCATTTAATATATTCACTGTATTGTATAATGTCACTACTAGGAGTCCCAGGAAAATTTTAGTACTGTAAAATAAAACCCCATACTATTAAGCAGTCATTGCCTGTTTTGTCATTTCTCCATACCTTTCAACATTAACCTGCTTTATGTCTCTGGATATTCTGAATATATCATATAAGTAGAGTCATACAGTATGTGGAAGTTGGTGTCTGGCTTCACTCAATTAACACAATATTTTCAAGTTTCATTCATATTGTAGTATCTAACAACACTTCATTGTTCTTTTTTTAAAATTTATTTATTTATTTTTTAGCATGGATTTTTATACATTTCTTGGGTACAACAGGGTTAATCACACATTTTTGTTGGGTACAAGCTAGTACAGGTAAAGACATCCATGCACATATTTCTCATTAACCCTTCCCCAATTGTTCTTACATTTGTATAATATTCCATTTATGGATTTGACTCATTTTAATCTGATCTTTTGATGAACATTTGGGTTGCTTCACCTTTTGTTTATTTTGTTGCTATGAACATTACTGTACAAGCTATTGTTTGGAAACTTGCTTTCAGTTCTCATGTGTGAATATCTGGGAGTAGAATTACTAAGTCATATAGTCGTTCTGTGCTTAATTTGAGGAACCACTTTCATTAATTTGTGCAGGCTGCTATAACAAAGTAGCACAAAATGGGTGGCTTACACAACAGAAAGTGTACCTGTCACAGCAAGATCTCCAGAGTACGAATTCTTATCTGGAAATATAATATTCCATAGAAATATCATAACAAACATTGGCACCAAATTGCTTTCTTTTATTATATATATTTTTATTGATGCATTGTAATCATACTTTTTGTGAGTTACAGGCTGGTAGAGACATACATGCACACAGCACTCCTCATTTAACCCTTCCCCAATTCCCACCCCATTCCCTCCCCCTCCTTCCTTCTCAGGTTCAGTTTAGTGATTAACTTTGATACGGTTGTGAATGTACATCATGTGTATTAGGATGTTAAAAAAAAAGGGGGGGGGGACCAGGCATGTTGATGCAGACCTGTAATCCCAGTACTTGGAAGGCTAAGACTGGAGGATAGCAGATTCCAGTACAGCCACAGCAACTTAGTGACACTCCCAGTAAACTAACCCACCCTATTTTTTTAAAAAAGACTGGAGGTGTAGCTTGGAGGTAGAACTCCCCTGAGTTCAATCCCCAGTACCACAAAAAAGAAAGGAAGTAAGGGAGGGAAAGAGGGAAGGAAAGAAGGAAGGAAGGAAGGAAGGAAGGAAGGAAGGAAGGAAGGAAGGAAGGAAGAAATTTTAAGCTGTGTGTGGTGGCACATGCCTTTAATTTCAGTTCTTAGGAAGGCTGAGACAGGAGAATCACAGGTTTGAAGCCAACCTCAGCACTTAGCAAGACCCTCAGAGGGCCTCACTAAGTAGCTGAGGCTGGCTTCGAACCTGGACCCTTCTGTCTCAGCCTCCCAAGTACTGGGATTACAAGTGTGCACCACCATGCCTGTCTTATTTTTACTTTTTATTTCCTTTCAAGGTCTTGTTAAGTTGCCCAAGCTGGCCTTGAATTTGCAATCCTTCTGTCTCAACCTCCTGGGTAGCTGGGATTATAGGAATATGCCACCATGCCTGGCTTTATTTTTGAGTTTTATGAGTTCTTAATATATTATCTTTTGCAAATATTTCTCCTTTTCTGTTGTTTTTCTTCTCATTCTCTTGTCAGTGTCTTCTGCAGAGCAGAATTTTAAAATTTTAATGAAGTCCATTTTAGCAATTATTTCTCTCATGGATCATGACTTTGGTGTTATATTTAAAAATTCATTGTCATACTCGAAGTCATCAGATTTTTCTCCCACATTAGCTTCAAGCAATTTAATATTTTGTATATCACATTTAGGTCTATGCTCCATTTTAATTTAATATTTCTGAAGGATGTAGAGTTTGTGTCTAGATTCCCTTTTTTTGCATATAGATATCTATTTGTTCCAACACCATTCATTGGACAGACTATCTTTTCTCAAGTATTACCTTGGTTACTTAATCAATGATTAGTTGACTCTCTTTATGTGGGTTTTTCTGGCTTCTTATTTTGTTCAACTTATGTATTTGCCTCTTCTTTCACCAATACTATACAATCTTGACTACTGTAGTTTTTTAGAAAGTCCTAAAGTCAGGTAGTGTCATTCCTCTAACTTGGTTCTACTTTAATATTATTATATTGAATATACTTAGTATTTTGCATCTCTATATAAACTTTAGGATGAGTTAGTTGGTAAATGAAAATCATGAATACATGAAATAAATGTATGATATTTTGGGGGATTGCATTGTATCTATAGATAAATTTGGGAATAAATCACATCTTTATAATAGTGTGTGTCACTCTTCATGAACATGGAATATATCTACTTTTAATTATTTTTAGTTCATTTGAGAGTTTTGTAGTATTCCCCATATAGATCTTGTACAGATTTTGTTAGATTATATCTAAGTATTTTATTTTCAGGAGTGCTAATCTAAACAGCATTGCATTATTTTTGGTATTGGGGATTGAACCCAGGGGCATTCTATCATTGAGCCAGGTCCCCAGCCCTTTCATTTTTTAACATTGATACAGGGTCTCCCTAAGTTGCTGAGAATCTCACTAAGTTTCTGAAGTGGGTCAAGAATTTGCAATCTTCCTGCTTCAGCCTTCCAAGTCTAGTATTACAGGCATGTTCCACCATGAATATTGCATTTTTAATTTGTATTTGCAATTTCTGTTTGTTCATTGTTTATGTATAGGACAGCATTTGCATTTATTTATTTACTTTTGCGGTAGTGGAGATTGAACCCAGGGGCATTCTACCTCCAAGCTACACCCCCAATCCTATTTTTTTTATTCTTTATTTTGAAACAGGGTCTCACTAAGTTGGGGAGGGCCTCACTAAGTAGCTCAGACTGGCTGCGAAACCATATCCTCCAGTCTCAGCCTCCCAAGTACTGGGATTACAAGCGTGTGCCACCACACCCAGCTGCATTTGTATTTTATATGTTAAACTTGTATCCTGTCACCTTGCTATAATTGCTAATTAGTCCCAAGAGATTTTTTCTTTTAATTCTTTTGTATTTTCTACATGGACATTCATGCCCTCTGCAAACAAAGACAGTTTTATATCTTCCTTCCATATCTATATACCTTTTGTTTCTTTTTGTTGTTTTATTGCATTAACTAGGACTTCTAGTACTATGTTGAAAAATGAAATGAGAGGAGGAAATCCTTCCTCTGTTCTTAATCTTAATGAAGTTTCTAGGATCTCACCATCAAGTATGATGTCAGTTGTAGGTTTGTGTAGATGTTCTTTATCAAGGTAAGGAAGTTTCCTTCTATTTTTTGTTTTCTGGGAGTTTTTTATTATGAGTGGATGTTGAATTTCATCAAATACTTCTTCGGCTTCAAATGTTATGACTATGTATTATTTTTGCTTCAGCTCCTTGGTTTGATGAACTGCACTAATTGATTTTTCTTGCTGAACCAGCCTGTCCTACATGGGATAAATCCACCTGGTTGTGGTATATAATTCTTTTTATACATTGTCAGATTTGATTTGCTAATACATTGTTAAAATTGTTATATCTATGTTCATCAGAGATGTTACATAGTTTTCTCGTGATGTTTTGATGTTGGTATTAAGGTAATGTTGGCATCACAAAATGAGTTGGAATATATTACTCCTGCTTCTGTACAGTGTTAGCACTATTTCTTCCTTAACTCTTTGGTAGAATTTACTAGAGAACACATCTGAATAAGGTACTTTATATTTTGGGACATTATTAATTTTTCATGGTACTGGGAATTGAACCCAGGGGCATTCTAACTCTGAGATACATTCCAGTCATATTTTGTTTCATATTTTGAAACAGAGTCTCACTAAGTTGTAGAGGACCTTGCTAAGTTTCTGGGGCTGGCCTTGAACCTGTGATCCTCCTGTCTTAGTCTCCCAAGTACTAGGCTTACAAGCATGCACCACCACACCAGGCTGATTATTAATTATTGAATATGTTTATTTAATAAATATGTGCATATACAGAGTGTTTGTTGGTTTATTTATTTAGTACTGGGGCTTGAAGCCAGGGTCTTTCTACCTCTAAGCGACAGCCCCAGGCCTATTTTATTTTTTGTTTTGAAACAGTGTCTTGCTAAGTTGCTGAGGCTGTCCTTGAATCTGTGATCCTCCTGTGTCAGCCTCCCAAATACTAGGATTACAGGCGTGTGCCACCACAGACAGCTAGAGTTTTTATTTCTTCTTGCATGAAATTTAGCAGATTATATCTGTCAAGAAATTGGTTCATAACCTCTAGGTTATCAAACTTGTGGGCATAAAAATGTTCTTGGTCTTATTTTATTATCATTTAATATCAAAGGCAACTACAGTGATGTCCCTTCTTTCATTTCTAATATTAGTAATTTGTGTCTTCCATTTTTCTGAGTTAACAAGGCCAAAGTCTTATTGTATTTATGAAACTTTTGGTTTTATTAATTTTCTTTATTGATTTCTTATTTCCATCTTCATTGATTTCTCATCTAATTTTTATTACTTCTTCTGCTTGGTTTGCACTTAGCTTTTATCTTGTTTCCTAACAACAATGATTAATGATTTTAGATCTTTCTCTTATTTCATTGTAGTAAGAACACAAAATTTACTCTCCAAATAAAGTTTTAAGGTTATAATACAGTATTGGTATATGTACAGTGTTGTACAACAGATATCTAGAATTTATTATATTATATAACATATTTTCTTTTTACTTTTTTGTGGCACTAGAGATTGAAGCCAAGGGCATTCAAACTCTGAGCTACAACTCTAGTCCTTTTTATTTTATTTTATTTTTTGAAATAAGTTCTCACTAAGTTGCTGAGGCTGATCCTGCTGTCTCACCTCCCAAATAATTGGATTACAGGTGTGAACCACCATACTTGGCTAATTTTTAACATTTTGAAAAGCAAATCCACATTTGTCACTCCCTCCAGTACTGAACAACCACTCTATTTTCTGCTCCCATGAGTATGACTACTTTATATACCTCATATGAAGTAATACAGAATTTGTGTTTCTGTGATTGGTTTATTTTACTTAGAATAATGTCCTCCAGGTTCATCCATATTGTTGCATATTATTAGATTTCCTTCTTTTTAAAGACTGAATAATATTCAATTGCATGTACATATCACATTTTCTTTATCCATTAATCTGTCAGAGGACATTTAGTTTGTATCCATGTCTTGGATAGTGTGAAGAGTGCTGCAATGAACATGGAAATATAAATGTCTCCTTATTTCTTTTGAAATTTCCATAATGCTTAAATCATTCAGCTTATGTTCCATAAGTCCCTAAGCTTTCTTCACCATTTTTCATGGTTTTAATTATGCTCATATAGCAGGATAATTTCCAGTGACCTGTCTTTGAATTTACTGATGTTTGCTTCTTCTTGATGTAGTCTGCTGCTGAACTCTCCTAATGAATTTTTCATTTCAGTTGTATTTTTCATCTCCAGGTTTTCTGTTTGGCATGGTAAAAATATTTTCTGTCTTTCTGTTTAAATTTTCACTTTGTGAATGCATTTTCTGATCTTACTGAGTATCTTACGGCAGTTACTTTGAATTCTGTATGTAAATCACATATCTCTGTTGCATTAAAGCATGTTACAATATATTTATTTAGTTCCTTTGTTTGGGTCGTATTTTTCTGTGTTCATCTTTGACTGTGTACATTGGTATCTGCCTGTTAGAGATAGCAGCTATCTCTCTCAGTTTTCATGGATTGGCCTTGTAAGGGAGAAGGTCCTAACCAAACAGCCTTGCCAGATATTTAGAGGGCATTTCAACCATTTCTGCTAGTCCAATATGCTTTTGGGGTTTGGTTAAGATGCTTGTTCTGTTTCTTTCAGCTGTTTTTTTTTTCTCCTTTAATATGCCTTGTAAGTTTTTGCTGAAAGCCAAGCATGTTATGTTGGTGAAAGGAACTCTGGCAAATACGCATTTAGTGTTGTGATTGGAAGGTGTAAGGGAAAGGGAAGCATTCTGTTTTTCCATAATTAGGTTTCAGTACGTTAGCGAGCCTGTGTTCTTGAGTTGTAAACAACATAAATATCTGTTTTTTTCCCCTTTCATATAGTGGGGCAGGATGGCTGAAAAGGGTTGGAGTGGCATATTCTCTTCCTACCACATGAAAGGCTAGACCTTTTTCCTTTCCTCTAGGATGGTTAGGCTCTCAAAATAATAATAATAATAACAATAATAATAATAATAATACAGTTATTATTATGATTAGGATCTAATAAAACAGTTTCTTTTGAGCTAGACCCTCAATCCTTTTTATATTTTATTTTGAAACAGGGCCTCGCTATGTTGCGGAGGCTGGCCTCAAACCACAATCCTTTTGTTTCAGCCTCCCAACTACATCCAGCAATCTAGCATATTTAAAGAGGCCACTTTCTCCATCCTATTGCCAGAGTCATGAGTTCTTCTGTGAACTTTGCTATTAGTACTATCAGGTCTAGAAACTAGAGAATCTAATTCCTGGAGTTTCAGTGACTTTTTTCTGGATACCAGTACAGAAGAGAAGCCGGGCGTGGTGGTGCATGCTTGTAATCCCAGCATTTGGGAGACTGAGACCAGAGGATCCGGGTTTGCAGCCAGCCTCAGCTACTTAGTGAGGCACTCCACAACTTAGTGAGACCCTGTTTCAAAATAAAGAATAAAAAATAGGGCTGGGGGTATAGCTTGGAGGTAGAATGCCCCTGAGTTCAATCCCCAGTACAGAAAAAAAAATACAGAAGAGAATATAATGGGAAAAGTGCTGATTTAGTGGAGAGTAACCTGTCTTTAAAAAAACCTATGGAAGTCCAACACTGAAATGGAAGAGGACACAGGAGGTGAAGGCGGGCCCACTATTTATCTGAATTGTACCAACAAAGATGAAAACTGTTCAGGGACTAGAGACTAGAGAGATCAGAAACGCTGGGGGAATTTTTTTTTAATTAGCTAGTCTATTGGATGAAAAATGGGATTCCTGTTGCTGTTAACTCTTGGTTTTGAACTCCAACCCAGGAAAGAAACTCTTCTGCTTAGAGGTGAAGCTCTATGCTTTTAAATGTTAATGTGGCCATAAAACTGAATGTAAGCTGGGAGTGGTGGCTCATGTCTGTTATTCCAGTACTTGAGAGGCTGAGATAGATGGAACACAGGTTTGAAGCCAGCCTTAGCAATTTAGCTAAACTCTCAGCAATTTAATGAGGCCCTTAGCAACTTAGGGAGACCCTGTTTCAAAATAAAAAAATAAGCCAGGCTTGGTGGTGCATGTCTGTAATCCCAGTACTTGTGAGGCTGAGACTGGAGGATTGCAGATTCCCAGCCAGCCTCAGCAATTTAGTGAGTCCCTGTTTCAAAATAAAAAATAAAATTGGGCTAGGAGTATAGCCCAGAGATAGAATGCCCCTGGGTTCAATCCTCAGTACCATGAATAAATAAATAAATAAATAAATATTAAAGAACAAAATAGGCCTTAGGGTGTAGTTGGAAGTAGAATGCCCGAGTTCAATCACTAATATATATATATATATATATATATATATATATATATATATATATATATATATACCTGAATGTAAATTACAAAACAATTTTGAGAAGAATATTGGAGGTTATATATGTGTATATACATCTACATATATATGATATACAAAGAATAGGATGATGATGAAGATGGGGCATTTATGTTAAATGGGTGTTGGAGGTTTAAATTAAATAAGAGCTTATTGAAAGCATTAAATCAATACCAAATAAAAATATTTGAGTTTGGCATCTAATTTTAGTAAGTAGTTTTAGACCCTTTATTTTAGAAATTGATAATATACATATTTAAAGTTACAACTAACACCCCAGGAGTAATCATAGTACTTGGGAGGCTGAGACAGCAGGATTGCAGGACTGTAGGTTTGAGACCAGTCTCAGCAACTTAATGAGACCCTGCTTCAAATTAAAAACTAAAATAGGGCTGGAGGTGTAGCTCAGAGGTCAAAAGCTAAAGGAAGTACAAAAGCAAGGGAAATATAATTCACATAAGCAAAACACTGTAGTTAACAGAAAACACAAAGGAAATGAAAAAGATAAGATTCAGTCTCAATATAAAGTAGAATGTCAAGTTTGTATTAAACAATCAATCACTCATCTTTCTTACTCATCTATCTACCTACGTTTTGAAAGTAATTTACCCAAATAATAGTGAGATAATGATTTTCTTTGGAACTACATGTGCTTTAATATTCCTCATTATGGTTTTCTGTTTTATAAATTATCTATGGTTAAGATATATTAATTTATAGTTGGAAAATCAATTCGTTCACTTTATTTTTAGCCAGTATTAGTTAAAGGTGATGCTCTTCTTCTTCTTTTTTTTTTCTTTTTTGCACTGGGGATTGAACCCAGAAGTGTTCTTCCTCTGAGCTACACCCTCAGTTCTTTTTATTTTATTTTGAATCTGACCTTGAACCTGTGATCTTCTTTACTTGAGCCTCCCACCTACTGGGATTACAGGAGTGCACCACCGCACCCTGGTAAAAGTGACATTCTTATATGAAAATTAAGTATCTTAAATGAGACTATTGTCTATGGAACAGTTTCCATCTCTTCCTGCCTACCACTGTCTTTTCCTTACAAAGATTAATTTTTCTTACCCTAATATACCAAGTTTTGATTTTTTGAGAAAGAATCTCAGTGACCAAAAAGTCTAAAAAATACACATTTTTTTTTTTTTTTTTTGCGGGACTGGGGATTGAACTCAGGGGCGTTCTACCTCCGAGCTATACCCCCAGCCCCATTTTTTATTCTTTATTTTGAAACCGAGTCTCACTAAGTTGCGGAGTGCCTCACTAGGTCGCTGAGGCTGGCCGCGAACCCGGATCCTCCGGTCTCAGCCTCCCGAATGCTGGGATTACAAGCGTGCGCCACCACGCCCGGCTCTAAAAAATACAAATTTATACCACATAGACTATGGCCAGAATTATTTAAATCTGAAAGTGGTTTAAAGCAGGCATAACCATGAAAAACTACAATAATTCACTCATATATGATTTTAAGAACCTTAATTTTCCAGTAAACAGACCAAGATAAATTAATTGTGAAATGTGTTCCTAATAAAACACATGAGCTGACCGCTACAGACTTATTGAATAAAGCCAATTACATTTGGGGAGACAGCTGCCAAAAATGATTTGGATTTTATCGTAGCTAGTACTAAGCCAATCTGTCTGACAATGGATAAAAAAAAAAAGGATCGATTGTCTATTGAGTCCGTTCTTAGTTTAGAACAACAAAATCATATCCTCTGCTTGGAAAAAATGTGTTTCTTTTTCTCTGTAGTGGGTAATGGGGAAGGGATAGCACACATATATTTAAATGATTCTCACAGCATTTTAAGATACTAACATACGCATTGGGAGAGGTCAGAACATAGCCTTTTTCAAATTGTTAGGAATTATTATATACTCCAGATGAAAATTGTCCCTGCAAACCATGAATAGACTATAGATAAACATCACCAATTATATCAATCAGGGTTCTTCAAAGAACATAACAGCAACAAAAAATGTATTACTGCATTTTCTAGAATGCATGAATTGATTCATGCATTAAACTGAGTTAAATTTGGCCTAAACCTGATTTCATATGTGAATAATAAAGTTTGGCCCAAAGCAGCTTCTGTACATGGAGAACTTTACCCTAGCTTGATGTGTTAAAAAAATTGCAACCTTAGCCAGGCGTGGTAGCACAGGCTTTCGATTCTAGTACTTGGGAGGCTGTGACAGAATGATTTCAAGTTCAAAGCCAGCCTCAGCAGCCTAGTGAGGATCTCTAAAATTTATTGAGACAGTATTTAAAAAAAAATAGGGCTAGGGGTGTAGAATGCCCCTGGGTTCCATCTCCAGTACCACACACACAAAAAAAATGCAACCTTATATCATCGTAACCAAGCAACTGATTCACAACCAAAGTAGCAGTTCAGCTTCAGCCAATCACAGGCTGATAGCCTATAATGCCATATTCATATAAGGCAAATGGCTCATGAAACCAGGACCTTATGAGGCAAACGCTTACTGTGGTCAATCATGTTCTTTCTGTCAATTCTCTATGGCTATAAATATAACCTGCAAATGTGATAAAGCAGAGCATCCTGAACCAACTTTGTTCCAAATGTTGCCCAGTTTCTAGAATATTTTTCAAACTTTGTTAAATTTAGTTTATTTCATAATTTCATATTTTTCTTTCACATTTGCAATGTACTGTCTTTGAGTTTGGCTTCTCTCACCAGGAAAAATATTTATGATTGGCGCTTATGGCTGTTATGACTCGATAGGTCATTAGTTTTTGTTGTTGTTGTTGTTTGTTTTGTTTTGTTTTTGTAGTACTGGGAATTGAACTCAGGGGTATTCCACCTCGATGCTACACCCCTAGGCCTGTTTTATTTTTTTGAAACAGGGTCTTGCTGGGTTGCTGGGAGTCTCCTTAAGTCGTTGAGGCTGGTCTTGAACCTGTGATCTTCCTGTCTTAGCCTCCCAAATACGGGGACTATAGTGTTGTGCCACCAAACCTGTACAGGTCATTTGTTTTTATTGCTGACTTCTATTCCATTATATGTATATATCACAGTTTATTTTTCCATTCACAGACCAAAAACCATCTTTATTAATTACATATTTTGGCAATTATGAAAAAAACTATACATATCTGCACACAAATGTTTTGTATAAAAATAAGTTTTAATTTTCCTTTGGTTAATGCCTAAGAGCTGAGTTTTGTTGTATTAACAACAAAATACTGATCAGTACATCTTTACATTAAGCAGTCATTTTAACAGCTTCATTAAGATAGCATTGACAGGTAAAATTACATAGATTTAAGGTGTAAAACTGCCATCCTTTTATCTGCTTCTAGGAGACTGACTATCTCAGATTCCACATATAAGTTAGATCATGCAATATTTGTCTTTGGATATTTGGCTTATTATACTTAACATAATGTCCTCCGTCCTCCAGCTACATCAGTGTTGACACAAATGGCAAATATCTTTATGTTTAAAAGTTGAATAATATTCTGTTGTACACTACAAGACATTTAACCTATTCATATATCAATTAATATTTAGGTCGTTGCCATAACTTGGCTATTGTAAATAATGCTGCAATGAACATGGAAAACAGATATCTCCTTGACATACTGATTTTATTCTCTTTGGATATGCTGAGAAGCAGAATTCCTGGATTGTATGGTACTTCTATTTTTTGTTTGTGGAGGATTATGCATTACATTCCCACCAAGAGTGTGCAAGTACATTCTTTTCCCTATCAATAGTTATATCTTCTTTGTCTCTAGTGGTACTAAAAGTCTGCTTTGCTGTATATATACATAGCTTATCTTTACTTAAAGTCTGCTTGGCTGAATATTTGCATACCTACCTCTGTTCTATTTTGCTTAGCATTTGCACGGAATATCTTCTTGCATCTTTCACTTCCAGTCTGACTTAATATCTAAAGTGAGCCTCTAGTAGACAGCATGTCATTGGATCATGTTTTTTATCCATTGATATTCCCTCTTTTTACTGTTTAGGATCCTTTCAATTTGAAGAAGTCCGCTATACATTTCTTGTCAGTCAGGCCTAGAAGTGACAAAATCCTTCAGTTTTTGATTGTCTGGAAAATACATTATCTCTCCATAATTTTCTAAGGATAGATTTTTAATGTATAGTATTCTTGTTTGGAAGTTTTCCCTTCCAGAACTTTGAATATATCTTACTATCACTACCTGTCATTCTAGGTGTCTGCTGAGTTATCCATTAAAAGCTGTATGGTAGTTCCTTTGATTGTGAGTAGTCACTTTTGCTGCTTTCAAAATTCTCAATTTGTCTTTGATTTCTGATACTTTAATTAAAATGTTTCTGAGACAGACCTCTCTATAGTCAACCTATTTGGGTTCCTATCAGGTTCTTGAATCTGGAAATCCATTTATTTCCTTAGGTTTGGGAAGTTTGGGGTTATTATTTCTATAAGCAAGCTTTAGGCTCTCAGTCCTTCTATCTCTTTTGTTTTTCTGAACTACCATTACATATAACTTAACAAGTTCACTTCATAGTATCTCATAAATCCTTTTGTCTTTTTTTTTCATTCAATTCCATTCTTTTTTTCTTCTCCAAATGGATAATGTATTTTCTGTTTGTTTCCATGGTTTCACTTATCTTTGCTTCTCCTTCTTACCTTCCTGTAGGCTATTTGAACATTTTTTTTATTTCATCTTGATCAATTTATATATCACCTGCTAGAGTTTTCTTAACGATTTCTCTACATATTACAATGTATCATACATAACTTATCACAGCCTACTGACATCTATGTTCTACAATATTCAGTAAAGTGTAAGTACATTTATATCAGCTTATCACTTTGGTCCCTTTATCATACTCACTTTTTAAATGAAATTGTTTCAAAGATATTAATAACATGGGGGATAGGAGCTTTTTTTATTGGTACTAGATATTGAACTCCCAGCATTCTGTCTCTGAACTACACGCCCAGCCCATTTTATTTTTTTATTTTGAAATAGGGTCTTGCTATGTTGCTGAAGTTGGTCTGGAACCTGTTATCTTCCTGTCTCAGCTTCTTGAGTACTGAGATTATAGGCATGTGGCACCATGCCCGGCCAGTTTGGGAGCTTTTTACCTCAACCCAGTCATATGTGCATTGTTTTGACAGATACTCATGGTCAAGAGCCCCACTTTTTGAACTATAGTGAAGGAGTTCTAGCACACTATTAGAGAAAAAATAGGTAAATACCATACTGAAGAAGTTAACAATAGTTTCACTTTCCATGCATCACCCTTCCCCTAAGGTGGTGCAATTCAGTAATAGGATAGAAATTTAGTCTATAATTTCTTCCTCAGGAGATTATAGTGATCAATCACTTAGATCTTCAACTTATGCCAGCTTCTGCTTAAAAGACCCTCTTCTTCTTTATCCCTCCAAAATTACTGAAATAATGCCCTTAGCTGAGTAGTTGAGAAAATCCAGGGGTATGGTAGAGAAGCTATAGATTTCACTATTTTCAGACTACATCAGGAAGCCCAGCAATGAACTACTTGAGACACCTTACCTGTGATTCCCTCCAATTGGCCCACATATACCCCAAATGCTCAATATGCCTCACCCACCTCTCCTTTAGGCTGGGTTCCTGAATGCCCCGCCTATGAGTGGTGAGTATAAGAATTTTGTATAAGCAGCCAGGTAACATACACAAATTTGAGCATTTCAGCTTACCTTGCTAGAGTAGGCATAGAAGTTTAAGAATTCCCCCTAAGGAAAAAAAATAATTCCCCCTAAGGAAAAGCAAAAGAAGGGGAGTGAACATCTTTATAGAAAAGGTCAGAGAGGGTCTCTGAAGGAATTTCTCTTGTGAAGCCAGTGAGTAAACACAGGAGGAGACAATTCCTTCTTCAAATGTAAAGAGAGCAATTAAGATCACAAGAAACATGACAAATCAAGGATACGTGATACTACAAAAGAAAAACAATGATATTCCTGCACCCAAACCCAAATAAATTGAAATGTATAAATTTCTAGCAAATAATTCCAAATTATTTTACTGAAGAATAGCAATTTATAAGATAACACAGAAAACTCAATATCAGAATTATAATACATAAGCAAAGTGAGAAATTAAGAGATATAAACCATAAAAAAGAATCACAGAAATTCTGTAGTTAAAAACTACAATGACTAAAGTAAAGAACTTAATAGAATTTACAACAGATTTGATAAGGTAGAAGAAAGAGTTTGTAAACTTAAGACAAGTAATTTGGTAATATCCAGTCATAAGAAAAAAAAGAATAAATGGAAAGGAATGAAGAAAGCCTATGGATATATAGGACATCATGAAGAAAGTTAACTTTTGCACAAAGAGGAAGGACATTAGAAAATATCAGAAAGTTTATTTTAAAATAATAATTGCTGAAAAATTCCCAAATTGTGGAAGAAATATGGAGATTCAGGTACATGAACCTCTAAAGTTTTTTTTTTTTTTTTTTTTGGAGTACTGGTGATTGAACTCAGGGGCATTCTACCTTCGAGCTATACCCCCAGCCCTATTTTTTATTCCTTATTTTGAGAAAGGGTCTCACTAAGTTGTGGAGTGCTTCACTAGGTAGCTGAGGCTGGCAGTGAACTGGGATCCTCTGGTCTCAGCCTCCCAAATGCTAGGATTACAAGAGTGTGCCACCACGCCCGGCTGCCTCTAAGGATTCTAATCAGGTTCCAAACAAAGAAGACTTCACAAGCACATACTATGATTAAATTGTCAAAAATCAAACATGGGAGCCGAGGGTGGTGGTGGCACACAACTGTAATCCCAGTACTTGGGAGGCTGAAATAGGAGGATCACAACCTAGTGAGGTCCTCCACAACTTAATGAGAACTGGTTTCAAAATAAAATAGGGCCGGAGGTGTAGCTCAGAGGTAGAATGTCCTTGGGTGAAATCCCAAACACCAAAAAAGAAAAAAAATTAAAGATGGGGCCTGGGAATGTAACTCAGTGGTAGAGCACTTTCCTAGTATATATAAGGCCCTAGATTTGATCCCCACACCCCCAAAACAAAAACACTAAAGCAAAAGAGAATTTTTAGAGAAGCAAAAGAAAAACAACTGTTCATATACAAGTTTTCTCAGCAGAAAACTTATAGGTCAAGAGAGAATGATATAATATAATCAAAGCACTGAAAGAAAAGAAAACCCTGCCAATAAAAATCCTTTACCCCGCAAAGCTGTGTTTCAGAAATAAAAGAGATTAAGATTTCCCCAAGCAAACAAAAGTTTTGTGGTGTATAATTCTTTTTATACATTATAAGATTGGATTTACTAATTCATTTGTTAAGGATTGTTGCATCATTGTTCATCAGAGATGTGATATATTATTTTCTTGTGATGTCTTTGATTTTAGTATTACAGTAATGCTGGCATCATAAAATGAGTTAGGAAAAACTACGCATGATTCTGCCCCTGGAAGAGATTGCACAGTTTCCTCCTTAACTGTTTGGTTAAATTCACTGGTAAAACTATCTGGATTAGGTGCTTTATATTTTTGGAGATTATTGATTATTTAATATGTTTTTGATAGATAAGGGCCTATCCAGAGTGTTTATTTATTCTTGTGTGAATTTTAGCAGATTATGTTTTTCAAAAATTTGTTCTCCTCTAGGTTATCAAATTTGAAGTCATAAAATTTATAGCATGTAGCTTTTATGTTGGATGCAGGATAGATATATTAGGCAGAATTATGACCCTGTTATTATTTTTTTTTTTTGCAGTACTGGGAGTTGAACTCAGGGGCATTCTACCTCCGAGCTATACCCCCAGCCCTATTTTTTATTCTTTATTTTGAAACCGAGTCTCACTAAGTTGCGGAGTGTCTCACTAGGTAGCTGAGGCTGGCCGCGAACCCGGATCCTCCGGTCTCAGCCTCCCGAATGCTGGGATTACAAGCGTGC
>PVLC010003929.1:0-20573 GCA_004027655.1 Graphiurus murinus | reverse complement strand
CCCTGTTATTTTTTTATTCAGAGATTCAGTATGATTTAAGGAGGTGGATATAGGTGCCATGTTGACAAAGGGTGGACTTGAGTTAATTAATTTTATGTGTCAACTTGACTGGGCTAAGGGATACCCGGATAACTGGCAAAACTATTTTTGAGTGTTTCCATTAGGGTGTTTTAGGAAAGAATTACCATTTGAATCAGTAGACTGAATGAAGAAGATCCACCCTGAACACGGTGGGTGTGTAACATTCAGTCCATTGAGGGTCCAGATAGAACCAAAAGAAGGGTAAATTTGCTCTCTTCTGGAGTTGAAAAATCTATCTTCTCTAGTTCTCAGACATCAGAATTTCCAGGTTTTCAAGGCTCCAGACATGGGAGACTCCAGGAATTACATCAGTGTCCCTCAGCTCCCTTTCAGGACCACAAAATCATTGTATTTCAGAGCCATAGTAATCAAAGTAGTATGGTAGCATCAAAATGGACACATAGAGAAATGAAATAAAACAGAGAGAAACATCATAATGCACATGATGTATGTTCATAAGCATATCAAAATCAATCACTAAGTGGAACATGAGAAGGAAGGAGGGGGGAGGAATGGGGTGGAAATTGGGGAAGGGTTAAGTGAGTGCTGTGTGCATGTATGCCTCAACCAGCTTGTACCTCATTAGGATGTATGATTACAATGCATCAATAAAAATAAAAATAAAAAATAAAAAAGAATAGAAAGCCCAGAAATAAATCGAAGCATATATGGTCAACTAAACTTTGATAAAGTGGTCAAAAACACACAGTAGAAAAATGATAATATCTTGAATAAATGGTACTTGAAAACTGGATATCTACAAACCATAATGAATGAAATTGAATTCTTATCTTATGTCATATAAAGAAAACCCCAAAATATTAATAATGTAAACATAATACCTGAAACCATAAAATTTCTAGTAGAAAATTTAGGAGGCAAGTTTCATGACATTGGTTTGGGCAATGATTTTTTGATATGATGTCAAGAGCACTGGCAACAAAAGCAGAAATAACAGCCTGAACAACTTAGTGAGAACCTGTCTTGCCATAAAATAAAAAGAGCCTGAGATGTAGCTCAATGTCAGAATATTTGCCTAGCATGTGTGAGGACCTTGGTTTAATCTCCAGTACTGCAAGAAAAATAATGTTCTCTAGTTCTTTCAATTTTCTTGCAAATGACATAATTTTGTTCGTATTGCTGAGTAGAATTCCATTGTGTGTATTTCCCCATAATTTTGTAATCCATTCATCTGTTGATGGAGAACATTATGTTAAGTGAAAGTAGCCAATCACAGAAAGTGAAGGGGCACATGTTTTCTCTAATATGTGCAAGCTAAGGAGTAATTGGGATACAAGAGGGACTCTAGATAATGGAGGAACAACCTCAGTGGAGCCAGGAAAGTGGTCTAAGGGAAGGGGAGAAGGAAGGTTGAGGTTCATTAATGGAAATACTACCATTAACTATGTGTACATATGTGAATATACCAACATCAATCTCAGTACTCTGTATTGGGAAGGGGGAAAATGGGGAGGCAGGTGGGCACCAAGTGCTGTGTGCATGTGTGTCATTGTCAACATGATTTACATTATGATGTGAGACTATAATGAACCAATAAAAGTACATTATATAAAGCAAACATAAGTGGTATTATATAAAACTTTATGCACAGCAAAGAAATTAATAGAATGAACAGTCAGCCTACATATTAGAAGAAAATACTTGTATACAACCAATAAGAAGTTAATTAATATCCAAAGTCTATTAAGAACTCATTCAACTCAATAGCAAAAAATCCAATTAAATATGGACAATTAAATGGACAATAAAAATGCTGTACCCAATATTTTTCCAAAGAAGACATAGAAATAGCCAACAGGTATATGAAATGAGAAATGCTCAACATCACTCATCATCATGGAAATGTAAATCAAAACCACAATGATATATCATCTAACCCCTGTCAGGATAGCTATTATCAAAAAGTCAAAGGGTAACAAATGGTGGTGAATATATGAAGAAATAGAAACCCTTATATCTTTACTATGAATGCAAACTGGTACAGGCATTATGGAAAACAACATTGAGTTTCTTCAAAAAATTAAAAATAGAACTATCATATGATTGAAAAATTCCACATCTGGGTATATAGCCAAAGGAAATAAAACTGATTCACATATATTTCAATACTGTCAGTTTCTTCTTCCTGGGAAATATCTTAATGGAGTTTAATAGGTTTAAAAGTCTATGCCATTGGTAGATTATATCAATGTCAATATCCTGGTTTGGACATTATATTATAACTTTCTAAGATGTTTACATGGAGAGAAGCTATGTAAAATCTACCTGAAAACTCTCTGTATTATTTAACTGCATTTTATTGGCACATAATTAGTATACCATACAATTTACTCATTAAAATGTACAATTTAATGTTTCACAGCATACTCAAACAGTTGTGCAAACATTATCACAATCAACTTTAGAGCATTGCACCCCCTCCCCCAAATCGCCTTATCTGTTAGCAGTTCCTCTTCATTTTTCCTAATTCCTCCCTACCCCCCATTACCAGCAACCACTAATCTATTTTCTATAGATTTGTCTCTTTTAGAAATTTAATATAAGTGGAAAGGTACAAAATGTGGTCTTTTGTGGCTAGCTATGGTCTCTTAGCATAATGTTTTGAAGATTTATCCATGCAGTACCTTTTATCAGCTTTTCTTTTTTCCTTTCCTTTCCTTTCATTTCTTTTCTTTTATCTCTCTCTTCTTTTCTTTTTTGTTATTGGGGATTGAACTCGGGGGCACTCTATGTTTGAGCTACACTCCCAGACCTTTTTATTTGTGAAACAGAGTCTTGCTAAGTTGCTGAGAGTCTCATTAAATTACCGATTGGCCTCAAACCTGTGATTCTCCTGTTTCAGCCTCACATGTACTGGGATTACTGGGGCATGTGCCACTGTGCTGGCTCATTTCATTTTTAATGTCAGCACATATGGTTATGCAGGCTGTTACTGCACAAGGATGCCTTGTTTGAGGGTGAGTATGTGTGAAAATCTTTCCTGTACCCTGCTAACAAAGCCATGCACCCAAGAGCAAAGGATGTTTAATATTTTTTCTTCTTCCCACAAAGGTGCTACTCACTCACTATCCTGTGTATCTGCAAAGCTGCCTTGGCCCAGTAGTGGTGTATAGTTCTCATTTGTCTGTCCAGAAAAAAACCACAACCGGGTCATTAATGGCTAGTGAAGACTCTAGCATTACTCTGTTCTGTTCATATAGTTAGTGGTAGTACAAGTTTTCATTGAATATGCAAATGGACAATGGTTGGATCATATATGAAACAGAACTCTGTCCCACAACCTGCGGCAACCTGCCTGAGAAGTCAAACCACAACCTCTGTCATGATTGGTCCACAATTATCAGAATATGATTAATAACTGACAGTTTCCCTCATTTTGTCCCTACTTTCAATTTAGAAACAACCAGAGAAAGCAGAATACATCCCCGTAACCAATCACATAGGATGCCCTACTTCTAATCATCTGGTTTCCAGTTGCCCCTTGCCAATTATCTCCAATCAGGGCATACATGAAGCTTTCCTTTTTCCCTCCAATAAGCTTTTTCATCCTTTATATGCCCTTGAGTCTCTGCCAAATATGCATGATGATGGATGACACCTTTTCTAAAACAAGCTCTGAATAAGTGTTCTTGGCTTGTTCTCATTTGGGTGGTCTTCAGTTATTGCCACTTGTCTCTTAGGTCACAGACATATCCAGGTGGCCATATGAGACACTTCTCACTCAACATCCCTCAGAGATGCACAACGTGCATATTCACTAAGCCTAGTTCACCCCTTGGTAAATTTATTAATTCACCTAAATACCTTTGTATCTGAAGTCTGCAAGACTCCTTACTGTATCTGCCTGCCTCCAGGTACTCCTCTCTCCTCTCCATTCTTCACACTAATGCTAGATCTGTGATTACTCCCTCCTCCAAGTCAAATATCTCGGATCACTTTATGCCCCTCCTAGAATGTTATTATGGCTCCCCATCCCGCTTGGGATAAACGCCAAACACCTTGTTGTCCTATGCAAAGGATTTAGTTACACACCACTGCTTTCCTTTCCGGCTCCATCTCTGACCTCTTCGTGCTTCAGCAAACCTCAGGTAATTTTTGGAACAAAATAAGCCTCTGTCACTCATCCATGCATTTTTTTTTTTCTGGAACCGGGGCTCAAACCAAGTGGCACTAATGCATTTTTTATTACTATTCCTTCTGCTTGGAATATCTTCCAGTTTCCACCCTCCACCCCAGTTCTCAGGAAGCATTCTCAATTAATTATTTGTTCCCTAAAATGAGCAAGTGTTAGGCACAGTGGCCCATTACTGTAGTCCCAGTATTTGGGAGGCTGAGACAAGAGGATTGCCAGTTCGAGGCCAGTCTCAGCAACTTAGAGAGACCCTGTTTCAAAATAAAAAATAAAATGTGTTGGAATGTAGCTCAGAGGTAAAATGCCCTTGTGTTCAATCCCCAGTACAAAAATAAAAATGAAAAAATAAAATGAGCAGGTAAATAGATGAATGAATGTTACCTCTACCCTAGTAGTAATGAAATTCATAGAAAAGGGCTACAACATCAGAGTAAAAACCATTACATGAAGAGAAATTACGTGCACCCAGTGACAATTCCAGGCTGTGATAAGGTCTCCATAGTGCAGTAAACATTTATCTGCCAGAGGCCCCAGACCAAAAAGAAAAGCTTCATACACCAAATCTCTTTAGAAATCCAAGGCTATTTTAATGTTCCCATGCACCACTGAATTTGGATTCCCCCCCCCAATAATATTTTAAATTGTGAAAGCATTAAATCTGATTTACATGGAATTCTCATTTTACAGATTAGGAGACTGAGGTTATTAGACATTCAGAACGCTTTCTCTAAGGTCATGCTGTAGCTCGTTAGCAGCAGAGGCAAGAACAAAACAAGTTTCAAGTTTCATTATCCTATGTGGTTTCCATGACATCTCAATGCCTTACAGCCAGCACTAATGACGTTCTCTATCATGCGGCCCCCACACCAGAGGTGTTTCCACTGACAAGTACTTCACAAGGTAAGAATATTTCTCTGACAGACTCTGCAGACCACAATAACCTCTCCTGCATTTTTTCTTAAAGGAGCAGCAATTCCATCCTGCAAGAGTCCCCGAGTTCCCCAAAGAGAATTCAAACCACACAAGTATATACACTGAGCCATATATAAAGATATAAAGAAGTCGGGCATGGTGGCACATGCTTGTAATCCCAGTACTTGGGAGGCCAATGCAAGAAGAGCACAGATCCCAGGCCAGCCTCAGCAACTTAGTGAGATCCTGTTTCAAAATAAAAAAATAAAAAGGGCTGGAGGTGTAGCTCAGAGGTAGAATACCCCTGGGTTCAATCTCCAGTACTAAAAAAACAGCAGCCTAAAGAGATAATCAGAAGCAAACTTCATTTGCAGAACCTCTGGGTCAAATGTGACTCAGAGGTTGAGGAAAAGACTTTCCCAAGGTCTCATTATAGTGACAGTCTAGATCAGAACTCAGCTCTAATAATTAACAGACCTCAGTACTGTTCACTATCCCCATTGTCCTCCCAGTGGAAATGGCAGTCTCATATAAGCCTTAGATACACTAATGCCTTAATTCCTCCATAATGTACTCCAGATAGATCACCTTAAGCCACTGACTTAAATGATTCAATGTTAGACTTTCCCTAAAGTTTGGGTTTAGGAATGAGCTTACCGGGGTTCTAACCTTGCCTTTATTGCCTGTTAGCTTTGGGACCTCAAGCAAGTTACCCCTTCTCCCTCTCTCTCTCCATACTTTTCTTTTCTCTTTCTTTTTTTTTTTGATACTGGGGATTGAACTCAGGGACATTCTACCTTTGAGCTACACCCAAGATCATTATATTTATATTCTTAAATTTTAAAACAGGATATCCCTAAGTTTTGAGGATTGCCTTGAATCTGCAATCCTCCTGTCTCAGTCTCCCAAGCACTGGTATTACAGGTGTGCACCATCATGCCTAAGTTACTCCATCTTCCTTGCCTCCGTTTCTTCATATGTAACAGGAATAACACCAACACTACCACATAAGGATATTGAATTAATCTGTATAAAAGCTAGTGTCTGTCACTTAATAAGTGCTAAATATATGTCAACTATTATTATTATTATGTATTCCTAGCTATTATAATCATATAATTTTGCACACAAAAGCTCTGCTGTTTTCTAGCTTGGCCAGGTTATTTATCTTTCTGAATTTCAGTTTAGTTATAGGTTCATGGGGTATAATAATTACCTATCTCATTGGAATTTTGTGAGGATTCATGCACTGCAAGAAAGTTATACTTCAAGCTCAGAGGCAGAATGCCCCTGAGTTCAATCCCCAGTACCGCAAAAAAAAAAAAAAAAAAAAAAAAAAAAAAAGTTATACTTCAGTTAGTTACCCTTTCCTGTTCTACATTAAAGTCCATAGACTGCCTATTACTGAAATTGAGCACAGGAGCAACCATCCACCTCCTCATTACCAAATCAGGACAGCCCAGAATAAGCCATCGTCATCGTCATCGTTGTCGTCGTCTCATCATCATCATCATCATCATCATCATCATCATCACCGCTATGGTTTGGGTTTAGAATCATCTCCCCCCCAAAAAAAACATAGGTATTAAAAGCAAGGTCCTCAATGAAAGAAGATTCACATATGGGGCACAGCTGGGGGAGATGGGTTACTGGGGGCGTGATCTTGGGGACTATATATGTGTTTAATCTCCTCACTCTCTCCAGCCATCACGACTGGGAGTGGCTTTTCTCTGCCATGCACCCTACCATCGTGGTTTCTGCCTTAGAACAAGCTGCCTATGGACTGAACCTCTAAAATTATTAGCCAAATAAACCTTTCCTCCTGTAAGTTGTTCTTGTCAGGTATTTTGGTTATGACAGTGGAAAATCTGACTAAAACAATCATCCTCATCAAGAAACCATTCAGGCAGAACCAAACCTTCACCTGGACCTGGTGTCATCAATTACCCACCCACTCTCTTGAACTTTAAATATCATTCCTGAGTCAGGCATGGTTGTGCACACCTGTAACCCCAGTACTTGGGAGGCTGAGTCAGGAGGATCACAAGTTCACAGCCAGATACAGCAACTTAGTGAGGCCCTATGCAACTTATTGAGACCCTGTTTCGAAATAAAAAATAAAATAGGGCTGGGGGTGTAGCTCAGAGGTAGAATGCCCTCAGGTTCAATCCCCAGTACTGCAAAATAAATAAATAAATAAATAAATAAATAAATAAATAAATAAATAAATAAATAAATAAATAAATAAATAAATATAATTTCTAGTTGGAAAGCTGAGACAGGAGTATGGCAGGTTCAAAGCCACTCAGAGCAACTTGGCAAGACCCTGTTTCAAAATAAAATAGAATAGAGCTGGAGGGATAGCTCTGAAGTAGAATGTTCCTGGTCATAGAACACCCCTGGGTTCCACCCCTAGTGACACAAAAATAATAATTATTATTAATTATTAATTAGTATAATTCCTAGGCCTTTTGTTAAGCATAGGAATCACAGGAATACACTTGAGTATTGCCTATTCCTTGAATGTCTTTCATATTTTACTTCCTTCTCAAATTTCCCACCTCACTTTACTGTAAAAGCCCCTTGATGGCCTGGCTTGGTGGTACACACCTGTAACCTCAGTACTTGGTAGGCTGAAACAGGAGGATTGCAGGTTCGAGGAGAATCTCAGCAACCTAGCAAGACCCTGTTTCAAGAAATAAAATAAAATTAATAAAAAGGGTTGGAGGTTTAACTCAGAGGTAAAATGCCCCTGGGTTCAATTTCCAGTACCAAAATACAAAAACAACAACAACAACACACCCACACATCCCTTGAGAAAGTAATTTCCCCTCTTTTCATTCTCCTTCTCACCAATCATTTGCTTGTTTATTCATTCGTCCACCAACTACACAGCACCTACTAACTATGCAAGTGACTATCCCAGGCCCTAGGAAAACAAAAGTGAACAAGATTAAAATAGCATCTACACTTAGGAAGCTTTCAATATACTTCTAATCTGATTATTATGCCAAATTATTTCCTAACTTCTCCCCCTAGAACACACTAATATACATACACTAAAACAATTTTAACAACTGAGCTTGGTGGCACATGTCTGTAATCCCAGTACTTTGGAGGCTGAGACTGGAGGATTGTAGGTTTAAGGACTGCCACGGCAACTTAAGAAAACCCTCAGCAACTTAGTGAGACCCTGTTTTAAAATAAGGACAAAAAAGGGCTTGCGGTATAGCTCAGAGGTAGAATGTCCCTGGGTCCAATCCCTCGTGCCACAAAAAAACAAACCAAACCAACCCAACCAAACAAAAACAGAGAAGTCTTTGCCCCTCTTATCTTCTCTGCTGTTGGTTCAAGATATAATCTCTGGCTTGCTCCCATACATACTCCTGCCATTGCTATCTGTTTCATGGAGTGATGTAGCCAAGGGGCAGCCATCACCACAGAGCCTGTGCTATGCCATTCAGACTTCCAAACTCCAGCACTGTGAACTAAATAAACCTCTTCCCTTATAAAATGAGCTGCCTCAGCTGTTTTATTGTAGTAACACAAAACTGACTAATACAGATGGTTCCTCTGCTTCATAGTAGAATGTCTGCCAGCCAGTGGCCACAGACAGGAAACCAAGGTCCATCTCTGTATGAGAACACTAGCAAGAATGAGCTCAGACAAAGTGGGGTATAAGGAAGAACACCATTATGTATACACACACACACAATTTAACAATGTTTCCGGATACCAAATCACCATACAAAAATCAGTTGCATTTCAGACAGTGACAACAAACTGTCTGAAAAAGAAATTAAGTTAAAAATCCCGTTTCAATAGCTTTAAGAAGAATAAAACACCTAGGAATAAACTTAAAGTGGTGAAAGATTTGTACACTAAAAACTACAAAATCACTAGGAACAAAATTATAGAAGAAACTAATTAATTAAAAGATATACCATGTTCCTAGATCAGAAGACTTAATATTGTTTAAATTTTTACTACCAAAGTGATCTCTATTGAAAAATATTTTTTCAGAAATAGAAAAAAATCTTAAAATTCATATGGAACTACAAAGGCCCCAAATAGCCAAAACAATCTCAAAAAATAAAAACAATCCTGTATGCACCACACTTCCTGATTTCCAAACATATTACAAGGCCTCAGTAGCTAAAGCTGTATGATACTAGCATAAAGACAGAAATATGCAAAAAGTGCAACTAAATAGAGCCAAGAAATAAAACCAGACATGTAAGGTCAACTGATTTTATGTATGTGTTGGGGGGGGTATTGGGGATGAAACAAAGGGGCATTCTACCTCTGAACTCCACCCCCAGCCCTATTTTATTATTATTTTTTAAATTTTTGAAACAGGGCCTCACCAAGTTGCAGAGGGTCTTACCAAGTTGCTGAGGCTGACCATGAAGCTGTGATCCTCCTGTGTCAGCCTCTCAGGTACTGGGATTACACGCATGCACCACCATGCCTGGATTCAACTGATCTTTAACAAAGGTTCAAATAATACACAGTGGAAAAATTTAAATGTAATAATTAAAACTATAGCTTGGCATGGCGATGTGCGTCTGTGATCCCAGCACTTAGGAGGCTGACACAGGAGAATTCCAAGTTCAAGGCCAGCCTCAGCAACTTAGTGAGACCTTGTTTCCAAATAAAAAAAGGGCTTAGGTGTAGTTTGGAGGTACAATGCCCCTGAGTTCAATCCCAGTAGCAAAAAAGAAAAAAATCAAAACAACAAAATGTATAGAAGAAAACATAGGAAAAAATGTTCATGATATTTATCTTGGCAATGATTTTGCTGATATGGAATTAAATAATAAGCAACAAAACCAAAAATAGACAAGTGGAACTATGTCAAACTAAAAAGCTTCTTTAGAGCAAGGAAACAATAGACTAAACAGGTTGCCTAAGAAATGGAAGAAAATACTTTCAAACCATGTATCTGATAAGGGTTTAATATCAAAGATATATGAAGATCTCCTTGAACTCAATTATAACAACAACAACAACAACAAAACCAATACCATGATTTCAAAATGAGCAAAGGACCTGGATAGACACTTTTCCAAAAAGAAATACAAGCGACCAGTAGATATATGAAAAGGTGCACAATATCATCAAGGAAATGTAAATAAAAAACAAAGATATCACCTCACACCTTTTAGGTCTGCATTATTTTACATTAAAATTAAGTTAACAGATATTGGTGAAGATATAGAGAAATGGGAATCTTTGTGCACTCTGAAATACAAAATGGTGCAGCTGCTCTGGAAAACAGTATGGAGGTTCCTTAAATGTTTAAAATAGGGAAACAATATGATGTAGCACACTACTGCTATGTATTTATCTGAATAGAATTTAAATTAGGATCTAGATATTTGTATCTCCCTGTCCATTGCAGCACTGTTCACAGTAAACCAAGGTAAGGAAACAACTTCAACGTTCATCCATAAATGAATGAATAAAAAAAATATGGTATGTTGTATGTACATAGAATAGAGTTAATTCTGCCTGAATATGAAATCTTTTCATATTTAATAATATGGCTGAAATGAGAACAATATGCTAAGTGAAATAAACCAGTCACAGAAGGAAAATATCGCATAATTCCACCCACTTATATGTCTGTGCATATATATATATATTAATTTAATTCAGCATTATCATTGTAGTATTCCAAAACCACTGACCACACAACTTAGAGGAAAGAGATTTATTTTCCCATAGTTCTGGAGATTCAGGGGTACAGTCTGTATTAGGCTGGAGGAAGGCTGTGGAGCTCAAGGCAAGGTGGTGGGAGAGAGAGAGAAAGAGAGAGGGAGAGAGGGAGGGGGGGCTTTGCTCTCACATTCCCACATCATGGAGGCCAGAAGCAAGAGAGAGCAAGAAAAGTGATTCAAGGACATGTGCCCAGTCCCTAAGGTCATACCCCCAGGTACCCACTTCCTCCAGCCACACCTTATTTGCTTAGGCTACACCCAGTAAACCCATTACAATGAATTTACAACCTTCATTATGTCAACTCTGAACACCAATACATGAGCTCTTTCAAGGGACATTCTATATCCAAACCTTATCTATCTATCTATCTATCTATCTATCTATCTATCTATCTATCTATCATTTATCTATCTATCATATATCATCATCATCTATCTACATATACAGAGTCAAATACATAGAAAGTAAAGTGGTGGTTGGGCTGAGGGAGGGGGACATAGGCAGTTTATTTTAAAGAAGTATAAAGTTTTAGTCATGCTAGGTGACTAAGTTCTAAAGATCTGCTGTACAACTTCGTGCCTATAGTTAACAATACTGTATGATTCATGCAAAATTGTTAGGAGCATAGATCTAATGTTAAGCGTTCTTACTACATAATAAAATTATAGAAGGTGAAAGAAGGCAATTTTAAACAGGATAATTAAGGGAGGACCTTTAATGAAGATGACATTTGAGCTGAAACTTCGTGAAATGAGGTGACTAGATATACAGCTATCTAGGGAAGGACTATTTTAGAAATAATGTATATAATTGCAAAGACTCTGAAGTAGGGGCATGCTTAGACTATTCTAGAAATGCAAAAGGCCAAAATGGTTGAAGAAGAGTGAAGTGGTAAGAAGTGGATATAGATGAGCTTGACGTATAAGCTGGGAACATATCATGGAGGGTCTTGGTAAGGAGTTTGGATTTTATTTTACTTTTTTTGTGTGTGTGTGTGGTACTAGGGATTGAACCCAGGGGCATTCTACCTCTGAGCCACACCCCCAGCCCTTTTCTATTTTTCATTTGGAAACAAGGTCTCACTAAGTTGCTGAGCTGGCCTCAAACCTGTGATCCTCCGGTCTCAATCTCCCAAGGACTGAGATTACAGACAGGCACCACCCTCCACCCCACCCTGCTGCTAATTTTACTTTTTGGGAAAGTATATTCTATATGTATAAAGTGCACATAGCAAAAATGTACAGCTTAATACATTTCTATACAATGAACCGAACCAGCAGCAAAGTCAAGAAATTCAATATTACTCTAAATATTGGGGTCTTCAGTACCCTAAAAGCCCCTGTTATATTCCCTTTCAATCAATGCCTTTTTAAATGTAGCTACTATCTCTATTTCTGCCACTATAGTTTTACTCCATTTTGTATTGCATGTAAACAAAAATATGCATATATTCTGTCTGGCATCTTTCACTCAATATTATATTTATGAGAAGCATGTTGTATATATGTTAATTGCCATTTATGCATATGCACAATTTAATTATCTACCACTGTTGTCAGGCATTTGGTTATTTTTCAGTTTGGAGCTATTACAAATAGTCCTGATAAAATATTCTCACATTTCTTTTGTGTAAGTACACACACACACACACACACACACACACATATATATGTGCATTTCTATATCTTATGTACATGGGAGTAAAAGTTCCAAGTAGTGGTCATGCATACATTCTACTTTGGTAGACTATAACAGTTTTCCAAAGTGCTTATAAGTGTTTACACTTTCACCAACAGTGGATATAAGTTCTGTTCTACACCATTGTCAATTTTGATATTTTTCATAGTGTTTTCTCACTAATTCTAATTTACATTTCTTTGATGACTAATGATGTTGAGAATTTTTAGGATATGGGTAATTTAGAAGTATTATTCTTTTGTGAAGGGTTGAAGATTTTATTCATTGTTCACTGTTGTGTAGCATGTCTTCTTATTTATTTATAAAGGTTCTTTATATATGTTCATATATATATATATATATATATATGTTCCAAATATGAGTCTTTTATTTTGGTTTTCATTTTATTCGACTTTGAGTACAATAAATAATCATCAGAGAGTTTTAAGCAGGGACACAAGATGATCTGATTTATGTTTTCCATAGGACTTTTTGCCTTGTAAAATATATTTTTTGTGGTGTTAGAGATTGAATCTAGGGCCTCATGCATGCTAGGCAAGACGTTTAACACTGAGCTATGCCCCCAACCTCTAAAGATGTGTTTTTAAGTGAACCAAGCAGGCTGAATAATGACCCCCAAAGATACTCAGATCTTAGTCTCTGGAACTTGTGAATATTGACAAAGAAATTTAGTAGATACAGTTAAGGATTTTGAAACATGGAGACTATTCTGGGTTTGCTCCTAGATGAACTCACAAGTATTTTTATAGACAGAAGGAAGGTTTGTGATCATTAAAACAAGATGTATGCTCCTGGCTTTGAGACTAGAAGATGGGGCCATAGGCCAAGGAATGAAAGGGATGCAGCTCTAGATGATGAGAAATGGCAAAGAAAGAAACACACCATACCATACCCTGGAGCCCTGGAGCCTCTGCAGGAAGTGTGGCCTTGCCAACACCTTGATTTCAGACAACAAAAACTAATTTGAAACTAATTTTGACCTTCAGAACTGTCAGAAAATGAATAAAGTGGGTTGTTTTAAGCCTCCATATTTGTGGTAGTGTTCTATATGACAGCAACCATGGGAAAGTATTACAGCAGACAAGAATGAAAGTGAAGTGCCTAGTTGTGAGCTTACCGCAATTATAGAGGCAAGCAATATTGGGGTTCTGACAACTATTTGAAAGCAATAGAGTTGGTGAGAAGTGGTCTGTCTTTGGATACAGTTTAAGGGTAAAGCTGGTGATTTACTGATGGATTGAGTATAGGGAGTGAGAGGAAAAGAAAGTGACTCCAAATGTTTGGGTGGAGTATCTGGATGAACGGTGGTAGCACTTGCTAAAGTGAGGAAAAACTAGGTTAATGAAACCTTTGGGACAGGGGTAATCAATGTTAGGGGGTTTGGTGAGTTTTTGTTTATCACCACTGTGGATTGAATCCAGGGGCATTCTACTTCTAAGCTATACCCTCAGCTTTTTATTTACTTATTTCTTATTTTGAAATAAGGGTTTTGCTAAGTTTCTGAGGGTCTTACTAAGCTGATGAGACTGGCCTTGAGCCTGTGATCCTCTTGTCTTAGCCTCCCTCCTGAGTACCGGGATCATAAGCATGCACCACTGCACCCTGCGAAGTGTTAGGTTTTGAACATACTGTGTTGTGATGCCAATCAGACTGCAAGTGAAGATGTTTAATGGTAGTTGTAGAGCTGAGCCTGAAATTCAGACTAGAGAATGGGACTGGAGATTGAAATTTGGGGATTATTAGCATATAGATGGTGTTTAAAGCCATGGGCCTGGAAATAGCTATGCATTGCTGGTTCTTCACCTATAACTGTCAAAACATAGTCTCAAATCAACTTATTGAAAACTGAACTCATCATCTACTCTCATATCTGCTCCTCTTCCAGTACTCTCTATCTAAATCAATGGTCAACAAATTCAACAGATGACTTGTCCACTAGTCAACAACAACAACAACAAAAATAACAGTAGCTATCCTAAATTTTACCTTTTGTCCCATGCCTGCCCATATTATTTATTTTTATATTTTTATTGGTGCATTGTAATTATACATCATACTTAAGTATGGAGTGATAGGAATATACAAGCACACAACACTTGGTGTGTTTCCCTCTGGATCCCACTGTATTCCCTCCCCTTCCCTATATATGTAATTGAGGTTGGCACTGGTAATTTCACATATGCACATAGCATTATTTCAACTATTACCATCATTGGGTTTTTATCCCCCCTCTTCTCTTCCTTAAGTCACCTCCATTGCTCCACTGGAGTCTCTACTCCTTTATCCGAGATGTGCTTTGTTACCCAATTTTTCTCTAGCCTGCTCATTTGTATGTATATGTGTGTGTGTGGTTTTTTGGGGGGAAGATACAAGGGATTGAGCCCAGGGGCATTCTACCTCTGAGCTACACCCTCAGTCCTTTATATTTTATTTATTTTTTATTTTGAGACAGGGTTTCAATAAGTTGCTGAGGCTGACTATGATCCTGTGATCATCCTGTCTCAGCTCTTCAAGTACTGGTATTGCAAGCACGTGCCCCTACATCTGGCTTAGCCTGCTCATTTTAATTTCAAAATACTTTTCAAATTCATTCTTTTGAGTGGTGAGACAAACTTTTATCATATCTTGCCAGGACTATTGCAATAGCCTCCTAAGTGTTCTCACTGCCTCTGGCCCTATCTTCCCCAAGTCCATAGTCCTCACTGCTACCAAGGAGATTTATCTAAAAAGCATGTGCAATTGCATACTTCATCTACTTCAAATTCTACATTGCACTTTCGTATTTTCTGTCACTTAAAAGAGATTTACTGGGTACCCACTCTGAGCCAGAGAACATAGTGGGCATGGGGAATGCAAAGGTGAGCAAATGCAGACACAGTCTCTGTTCTCAGGAATCTCATGGTAAATACAGTCTGAATAATTTATCAGAGGATACAAAGCCTTGCATGACCAGGGTGTTATACATCTCTTTAACCTTGGCTTTTTTCCTGCCCCCTTTACTTCTTCTTGCATTTCAGACATCACATTTCTTGCAGTTCTCTTTAGGTCTCATGCTTTCTAGGTCCCTTTCTTCTGTATATGCTCTTCCTCTGCTTGGAATACCAGCTCTTCTTCCTTTTTGTCTGCTTATCACCTACTCCTCATTAAGGGTCTCCCTGCTATGAGTCCTTTAATATCTGATGGCACCTGAGCCCACTCTTATCCTAATGCAAATCATAATTGCACAAGTTAATTTGTTCCCTGTCTGTCACCCCCTCAGTTCTGCAAGTACCTTTAAGTTGTCAAAAATAAAGCTGGACATAAAGGGTTGAAAACAAGTTTTATTTAGTAATTACTGACAGTAGAGAAAACAGCTGAGATCTATTCCAATTTGTGCAGTGGTGACAGGGAGTTTTAAAGGGAAAATGAAGAAGGGGGAGAAAAAGAAGGTTCCAGTGAAAAATTACAAAGAATTCGTCAGTATAAATGTGATTTGGCCAGTTGTGTCTGCTAGTGGGCCGTCACAGAAGTTCAAATTCTATTCTCCTATGAAGACTAAGAGATGGAAGCCTTATCACTGATGATTACATTTCAAAGTGATGATTTTCAGGTCCAGGAGAAAGACACTCCTGAACTGTAGACGATACATTAGGTATGTTGAAAGGACAGATGATGTACCAATAAAAGTATCACCTGTAATCCCAGCACTTGGGAAGCTGAAACACGAGGATCGCAGGTTCATGGTCAGCCTCAGCAACTTAGTGGGAACATCAGTAAATTAGCAAGACTCTGTTTTAAAATTTAAAAAACAATAAAAAATAAAATAAAAAAGGAGAATTGAAGTTTGAGACCAATCGAGGCAACTTAAGGAGACTATGTTTCAAAATAAAAAATAAAAAGTAGAGCTGGGTGGTAGAAAACCTTGGTTCCAACCCCCAGATTTTATTATAAAATAAAATAAATAGAATAAGATAAAATAAAAAGTAGAGGTTTTTTAAAAAGTGGTAGAGTACCCCTGAGCTCAATCCTGAGTGCAGCAAAAAATATATATTTTTAACTAAAAAGAAAAGACAAATACACATAAAAAGATATCTTGAGTGCTGAGTAAGTGATACAGACAGCGAGTGGTTCATGTACATCCTCCCCACTCCAGGAGCAATTTTCCACCATCATTTTAATCAGTAAGGTTCATTGTTCACAGCTCCAGCCCCCTCCACAGCCTCTTCGGCTGCTACTTTCAGGAGGAGAAGAGGGCATTAATGAAACCAGGAGGCACTAAAGCTTGAATAGACATTTCCCAGGGCATTGGGCACATCTGGATTGAGATCTTTGAATTAATTATCTCTCCAACTTGGCTTGTTTTTAAAGTTTCTATCAATTTTTAAGGGACTGGAACATTTTGTTTCCAATTCTCTAAACTCCATCAGAAACCTGACATGTTGCAATCACTGTCAGCCTCTCACATGCATCTGGCATAGAGCCACAGGACAGCAACTTTTACATGTGTATGGAGGAAAATTATCTTCCGATTTTTTTTATCTGTTGGAAAAATTAATGATCATTATTCTGTTACGTGAACAACCAAAAAATCTGAGAAACAACATTTTCAAAGTCAAGATAAAGAAATGTTAATGAATAAGAAAAATATCTAGAAGGGTTGGAGGCAGACATTGTGAGCTACATGTGAAGTATGAGTCATCGATACACTGTGGTCATTAAAAGAGCCAAAAGGATGTGGGGACTTGGAAAATAATTGGGCAGTCAATAACCAGAAGCAAAAACATACAATGACACAACTGGAAAGGGCCATTTACAGATATGGGAAATGAGGACCAGAAGAGGGAGGGAAAATTTCCAAGGCTTAAAGGTAGCCTAGCAACAGAGTTAAACCTAGACTCTGGAGTTTCTAGCTCTCTGACCTGTGTTTATTTCATTCTATCAGGTAATTAATTTAGTTTGAATTTTCTTTACTGAAAGTCTTATAAGAATGTCACTGTATCCAGCTTTAGTCTCCAAGTTGCCCAAAAAATATGAGAATGTGAGCCAGGAAAGGAGAGAGAGAGAGAGAGAGAGAGAGAGAGAGAGAGAGAGAGAGAGAGAGAGAGAGAGAGAGAGAAGAAGAAGAAGAAGAAGAAGAAGAAGAAGAAGAAGAAGAAGAAGAAGAAGAAGAAGAAGGAGGAGAGAGAGAGAGGGAGAGAGAGAGGGAGAGGGAGAGGAAGAGAGAGAGATTAAGAAATAATTTTCAAACTTAAAATAGTTTAGGTTATTCGACATGGCAATGGAAAGAATAAAAAGTAATGGCACATTTTGAACACATCTGTGAGGTTTGTAAAAGGTACATCCTGCAAGAGAAGTCGCAAATGGGATAGAGTGAGATGAGACCAAAAGGACTTGACAAATGAGGAATGAGGTTGATGTGCCTGTAAGACCCAGCTGTGAGGATGTAGAGAACACTAAAGCATAAGGGATAGACTAATACTAACATTTTCCCATTTTTATATTGATCCCAGGGGCATTCTACCCCAAGCTATACTCCCAAAACTTTTTAATTTTTATTTTGAAGCAGGTCTCACTAAGTTGCTGAGGGTCTTCCTAAATTGTCAAGGCTGGCCTTCTTGTATCAGCCTCCCAAGTACTGGAAATACAAGTGTGTACCACCATGTTTGGATATGTTCCTTTTTATTATTTCTTGTACTTCCTGATTTGTAGCTAGTTTTTAACTTCTTATAAAATGGATAATTGAAGCTTGGTGCCGTGGCCATTATCCCAGCACTTGGGAAGCTGAGACAGGATAATTGCAAGTTCGAGCCAGCCTCAGCAACTTAGCGAGACCCTGTTTCAAAATAAAAAATAAAAAAGGGACTGGGGTGTATCAAACATAGAATGTCCCAGGGTTCAATCCCCAGTACCCCCCCCAAAAAAGTTTATTTTTAATTCTAAGCCTAGCAGTGATACCCGCATGACACAGATGGTCAGTTAAAGACAAATTTCCCCTCTAAATTCTCCCAGGCCCCCAGCACAATGGTTTATGTATGGCACATACCATATTGTATTCCCTGTCCTATCATAACTTTTGCCTACAGCTTTCTCTTTACTTCTCTTGGAGTAATATTTATTCTTGTTCATATGTCACTGAATAAGTGGGGTATACTCATAAAACTCCATTCTAGGGCTGAGGTCCTGTTTCAGTAGTGGATTATTTGCCTAGCATGCATGAGGTTCCAGGTTTAATCCTTAGCATCATAAAAATAAGAAAATAAACTGGGTGCAGTGGCACATGCCTGTAATCCCTGTACCTGGGAGGTTGAGACAGGAGGATCGCAGATTTGAAGCCACCTCAAGACTTAGCAAGACACTATTTCATAACAAAAAGTACAAAGGGCTGAGAGTGTACATCAGAGCTAGAATGCCTCTGGGTTCAATCCCTAGTACCCAAAATAAAATTAATAAAATTAATAAGTAAACAAAGATAAAACTTTATCTTGATACTGGGGAGTGAATCCAGGGGCATTCTACCTTAGAGCTACAAAACCAGCCTTTTTTTATCTTTTATTTTGAAATAGGGTCTTACTAAGTTGTTGAGAGTCACACTTAGTTCCTGAGGATGGCCTCGAACCTATGATCCTCCTATCTCAGCTTCCCATGTACTGGGATTACAGGTGTGCACCTGCACCACCGCATCCAGCTAAATAAAACTTCATTCTAATAAGTGGGCTGACTAGAATAGTAAATGGTCAAGGGCTAAAAGAGTCAGGGTTTCTATCTTGTTTTAGAGATTTAGTGAATAGCTTTAGATAGTGAGAAGATTTGCATGGCACAGTTATACTGGCATGCCTATTGTCTGGTATTGTCTTGAGGCAAAATTTGGTTAAGGAAGTATTTAGTATTCACTGTACTAGTCTGAGGATGTAGCAGAACAAATTTTCTGCCCCTAAGACTGAACCTGGAGCCTGTACAGTTCAATATTTTAAGTTTCAGATGTATCAATGGCAATCAACTACATTATAATTGCAATTTCATATAGGGTACACTGATGAAATCCACACTCTTAGCCACTCTCACTCTTTCTCTTCTGAGCCTCTAATAATCACTATTCTATATTCATGTCAACTTTCTTTTAACTTCCACATATGAGAGAACATGTGGTATTTGTCTTTTTGTTTCTGGCTTATTTAACTTAATGAAATGTTCTCCATTTCCATCCATTTTGTTGCACATGCTAGGCTTTCATTCTTTATTGCTGAATAATATTTCAGTGTGCATGTGTATTCTGTTCATCCATTTATTCACTGATGGGCACTTAGGTTGATTCTGTATCTCAGCTATTATGAATAGTACTTTGATAAATATGGATATGCAGGTGTCTTTTTGGTATGCTGATTTAATTTCTTTTGGATGTATATCCATAAGTGGGATAGCTGGATCGTACAGTAGATTCAGTTTTTTTTTTTTACTTTTTTTTTTTATTATTCGTACGTACATTGTAAGCAGACATCTTTGTTAGGTACAAATTGAAAACGACATATGTGCTCATATTTCACAATTGGATTACAAAACTATGGGATATGTACACAATGGAATTTTTTAAAAATTTCTTATTGTAGTAATTCGTGCAATATAGCATACATCTTTGTTAAGTACAAGTTGTTAACAACATATTTGCACACAATTCTCATTTGACCCCTTCCCCAATTCCCACCCCATTCCCTCCCCCTCCCTCCCCCTCAGGTTCACTTCAGTGAGTGACCTTAATATGATTGTGTAAGTACATCATGTGCTTTAGGGCGTCCCTCTGCCCCATGCGTCCACTACAATTAAATCAACATTGTTGCTTATCGAGGATCTCTCCTTTTCATCTGGAGACCCTCCTATGCCCCGTCTTCTCCCTAGCATCCACATATTAGGGAGAACATATGCTTCTTAACTCTTTGTGACTGACTAATCTCACTTAACATAATGTTTTCCAGTTGCATCCATTTCCCTGCAAAGAACATGATTTTATTCTTCTTTATGGCTGAGTAAAATT
>PVLC010003928.1:0-90870 GCA_004027655.1 Graphiurus murinus | reverse complement strand
TGAACTTTTCCTTTTTATAAAATTTTTATCTCAGGTATTTTGTTACAGTGATGGAAAAGCTGACCCACACAGTGGCTGACCTGGGATTTGAATGCAGACAGCCTGGCACGGGGATCTGTGTTCTTCTCTACTAATTCCACTGCCTGCTGGTAACAGAACCTGTGGATTCCACTTCCTGAATAGTACATTTGACATCACAAAGGCATCCTAAAGACCTGGTTGCTTCCACAGCGTCTCTCTATAATTCATTTCTCAGTGTGTCCCTATCTCCTTCAGGATAAAATCTGAGTCCCTAGATGGATTAGCAAAGGCCAGTGTTTTTACTTCTCTGGCCTCACTTCTTGCCTCTCTGTTATCTGCCGGCACACTTGAACTGTGACCATATAATTTATTGTCCTAACTGGGATCTTCTGAGAGTGAACAAGGGAATTTTATAATTAAGCTGGGCCAATCGGTACAAACCAGGACAGTCTCAGGCAAACAGGGATATGTAGTCGGTCTAACTACCATCCCCTTATATTGAAATATTCGCTGTCCTCCAGACACGCTGTGTTCTTTCCCTCCTGGGCCTCTGAACACACAGTTCTCTATGCCAAAAACAGTCTATTTATCCTCTTTCAGGAGCTTTTCCTGATGTCACCTCTCCCAGGTTATGTAAGGTACCTTTCCTCCGTACCCCCTGACACTTTCTGCTGTTGTGGCTGATAAAAGAACAGTGGTTGATGTTACCCTGTGGTGGGGTATAGTGAGGTGCAGTGGAACGGGGGGACAGAAATAGTAAGGTAGTTAAGCACAAGGGTGATAGGGCTGGTCTGCCTGGGCTTGAGTCTCAGCCTCCTTTGCCCCCAGGTTAGGTATCAGAGTCCACTTGGCCTCTTCCTGCCTCCCTTTCCCCTAAGTTTCACGTGAGGACTATATGAGCTAGTCTACAAGAAATCTGCGAGGTATACAGTCAACATTCATCAAGCGTTCACTATTATTATTTATTGAGCGTTTGCTACGTGCCAGGCCTTGCTGAGCCCCTCACATGCATCATTCATGTACTGTCACAACAGTTCTGTGAGGTAGGTATTATTATTTTGATTTTGCAATTGGGGAAATTGAATCTCAGAGAAGCTACTTGCCCCAGGTAATAAACAGCACCACTAGTGCTGGCCCTGGGCTCAGACCCAGGCCCTCAGGACCTGAGTAGTTTGATACCTGTGTCTTTTACTTGTTCTCCCTCCCTGGACTATGAGCTGCCTGGGGCAGAGATGGCACCTTTCGCTCTGTATCCTCAGCCCAAGCCCAGTGCCTGGCCCAGTCCTGGCACCTTCTTGTTTATTTGTTTGTTTATTGTTTGTGGTACTGAGGATTGAACCCAGGGTACACTCCCAGTCCCTTTTACATTGAAATAGGGTCTTGCTAAGTTACTGTTCACTGGCCTCGAATCAGATCCTCCTGTCTCAGCCTCCCACATAGGGAGAAAACAGGTGTGTGCCACTATGTCCAGCCCTGGCACTCTTACAGAATGAAAGCACTTAGGACCTGGCAACTGGAGAAGCTATGCTCATGCCTGACCCAAATAAAACACCAAGAGGAAGGAGTGTTGTCAGGGAGGAAAAACCAACAGGCCAGGAGAACTGAGGCAGGAAGGCTGCTCTCTACCAGGTGACCTGACAGAGGACATCAGGGCCAATCCTCACAGGGTTGTGGCTTTTATATCACAGAGGTAGAGTGAATAGACACCTCTATCACCTTCTCCCCTAGTTTTCAGGATGTAAGAATTTACTTGCTGGGCATGGTGGTGCATACCTGTAATCCCAGTACTTGGGAGATTGAGACAGGAGGATCACAGGTTTGAGGCCAACCTCAGCAACTCAGAGAGATCCTATTTTCAAATAAAAAATAAAAAAGGACTGGGGATGTAGCTCAGAGGTAGAATACTCCTGGGCTCAATCCAGTACCAAACTAAAATGAAATAAAATAGAACTTATTTATTGGGGAGGAAGGAGGAAAAGAGTGAGTGTGCCCGTGTGTGGGTCTGTGCATACTCTGCTGCAGTTTGGGCTTCTCTGTACCTCTTACCCAAGATAAAGACAGCCAAAAGGAAACAAACCTCTTTGAACTGTTTCCATGTTCTTTTCTGGAATAAAAGCTGCAGGAAGCCAGTCCAGGATCCCATGGGCCTTAAATGAGCATTTATAGTAGTTGCGCAGCCGTGAATATGTGCGTGCATGTGCACACGTGCGGGGAGGGGGGGGCGCGAGCTAGGTGGGTTGGCCTATCACTCCCCATTCCTGAGGCTAAACGGCAGCAAATTAGCAAAAAATATTCCTACCAGGCCTCACACTGCTAAAGAGTAAATATAATTATCCTTAATCAATACAGGCCCTTCAGCACTAGCTAATGGCTGTCCTGGGCTTAATTGTTCGCAGCAGTTAGGGAGGGCGGAGGAAGGAACAGTGTACTCCCGTTTCCCCTCTGGCAGGGCTCGGTGTCCAGGAGCTGGGGCAGAATCCCCAGGTCAGCAAAGGGGAAAGGTGGAGGCCAAGTCAAGCCAGGAGAAGCTCTGGTAGTGTGCCCCAGGTTGATGGAGCTGTTGCTGGAAGCCACGGCCCCTTTTGTGCTGGCTGACAAGGCCTGGCTTAGCCCTCCTCCCTGTGCCCCTCTTGGGGCCACGTGTGAGGGAAAAGCACCCCAGGGCTGTCTTCAAATATACTCTGTGTCTCTTGAGCACCGAGAGGCACAGGTGACAGACTGAGGCAGGACCTCCCAGAGCAGCTTGCCCAGCCCCCTCCTCAGTGGCTCCACCTCCTTGCAGAGTGTCTTCTGTGATGCACACTGGATGCCACCAGGTGAAGGGGCCATGTCCTGTGGGTCCTCGGCACAAGGAGGCAGGCAGCAGTCTTGGGCTGTGCTGTGCTGTCTTCTCTGTGGGTGCTGAGGCTCCTGAACCCCCAGGGGTCTCAGAGGAGCATAGTTGTGGATGAGAGTTTACAGACCATTTTCCGTATTCCAGAAAGTAGTGAGGGCATGGTGGGCTAAGTGTTCCTTACATAGTGCCCAACACCCCTTCTGCTCTCCTATCCCTGGGTGCTTGCTGATCGCTGCTTTGAGGTGGCCCTTGGGTGTCTGTATGCCTGCTTCCACATACTGAAATAAAACTCCAGAGGCAGGCCCCAGAAACCCTGGGTGCAATTCCACAGGCACTGCACATGCGCAGAAAGGCTCAGTTACCAGGTGGCACAGGTGTGACTCCAACGCTTCTGCCCAGCAGAACACCTCGCTCTGACCCTTCTTAGCTCAGAGGCGTTGAACAAAGGACTACAGCTGTCTGTGCTTCCATCCTGTCTGTGAGACATGTCTAAGAGTCTTGACCTTGTAGGATTTGTGTGAGCATGGAATGAAGTGGCCATAGGCCAGTGCAGAATGATGCTGGGGACATGGGGACACTTCCTATAGGAGATGCTGGCTGCCTTATCCAGAGAGGCTGCCAGCGACTGTCCTCCATGCTCTCCTCTTTCCTCTGTTTTCCAGTCTCCAGTCTGGCCTCCATCTCTTCCTCCAGTTCTTCCCGTTCTCGTCTCCCTTTCCTCCTCTGGGCTTCTGTCCCTCATCCAAGATGTACTCTGTAGCTCCCTTCTCCTCAAGGAAGAAATGCCACAGGAAGTGCAGCCAGCAACTGGTGGCTCTGCTTTCTGTCTGTGCCTGGCCAGGTGGAGCTGCTGTAGAGACTGGTGCTGTATTGACTGGGCCCAAACACTGTCGAGACGCAGCAGACCTCCCCAAGTGGGCGCTTGCTGCAGTATAACCAAATGGGAGCAGAAGACAGAGGCTGGGACCTGGCAAGCAGCTCTCGAGGTGCAGCAAGATCCGAACCCAGCTTCCTGGAGCCTAGGGGGAGGGGCTGTGGCCAGAGGACCAGGCTCAGGGCCCCACCCTGGCCCAGCTTCCTCCCTCACCTCTCCTGTGGGTCTCCTCCCTCCTGAGGATGCCTGGACCTTTACCTCTTTGTAAGGAACATCTGTGGCTTCAGGTCTGGCCAATACCTCTGAGTCCCTCCATCAATGTGTGTAGTACCTTCTGTAGGGATGGTCCCTGGCCATGCTGTGATGACAGTCCTAATTCTATAGGAATCCAACCAAGGTCAACCACTTAGAAGCTTGGCCTCAAGGCCCCTGTGTAAGAATATCTGTGTTCTGGACAAGAAGGGGGCTGATCTGCATGGCTGCCCTGTGGAGGTGGGAGAGACCTTTTTATTTATTTATTTATTATTTTTTAATGATCTTGTTATTTTTTTTTTCGGTTCTGGGGATTGAACTCAGGGGCATTTTACCTCCGAGCTACACCCCCAGCCCTATTTTTTATTCTTTATTTTGAAACCGAGTCTCACTAAGTTGCGGAGTGCCTCACTAGGTAGCTGAAGCTGGCTACGAACCCGGATCCTCCGGTCTCAGCCTCCAGAATGCTGGGATTACAAGCGTGAGCCACCACACCCGGCTGATCTTGTTATTTTAATATATTATGGAAGCATCCATCAATAAAAGTTAGAAAAAATTTTGTTAAAAATTAGAAAAAAATTTTTAAATTTTATTTTTCTAATCGGTGCATTGTAATCATACATCTTTGTTAGGTACAAGCTGGTAAAGGCATACATGCACACATTTCTCATTTAACCCCTTCCCCAATTCCCGACCCACTCCCTCCTCCTCCCTCCTTCTCAGGTTCAGTTTAGTGATTGACTTTGATATGTTTGTGAAAGTACATCATGTGCATTAGGGTGTCCCCCCTCTCCCCATCACCTTCAGTCAAGTCAACTGGGAGAGACTTTTTAAAATTCACACAAAGATGACATTTAGCCTGGCTAGGTCCTGCTCAACCTAGTGTCTTTCTGCTTATCAGTTCTCCCCAAAACTTGGTGGCTGGTTCCCTGCTTAGACTAATTTCTTCTGTGACTAGGGTCTTTTTTAAAAATACTTTAAAGTTGGTGCATTGTAATTATACATCATAGTGAGATTTAAAGTGATACATTCATAGCCGAGTGTGGTGGCACACACCTGTAATCCTAGTACTTGGGAGGCTGAGACAGGAGGATCCCAGGTTTGAAGCCAGCCTCAGTAACTTAGTGAGATCCACAACAACTTAATGAGATCCTGTTTCAAAATAATAAATAAAAAGGGATGTGGGTGTAATTCAGAGGTAGAATGTCCCTGGGTTCAATTCCAGTACAAACAAAACAAAACAGTAATACATTCATACATGCACATATCACGTAGTGTTATTTCCCTCCTCTTCACAGACTCAATTTTCTACCAGCCACAGCATCCTCATCTTATTGTGGTAGATTTGGGCCTCCACATCTTCTGTTGAATCTTTCTGCTGATTCCAGCTCTTGATTTTCTTAAGGCAAAGAAGAGTCTGCCTTCTTGCTTAAAGAGTCTGCAGCAGAGCCCCATAACTCATCAGATAGCTTCTGCATCATAGCACCTTTAACTCTTGTTCTTTTCTCTGCAGAGCTGGAGGACATCTGATTCTCCTCCAACCAACTCCTACCCACAAATGCCATCTTTTCCTGGTCCAGTCCTAACAGACCCTGCGTAGAATTTAAAATCTCTGGCATCCTCGGTTGGCCTGTTCTCTGCTCCCTGATTAGAGAAGCCCAAATTGCCTGAGTGCTAAGAATAGCAACATCATCAGTGACTAAACAACCTGACAGACAGCACCCAATCCCCCTTCTCTCACCCCGTTGTGCTTGCGGACACACCTCCCAAGCCTGTGCTCCCTTGGGACTCTTTAGAGGCTGCAGCATCATCTGGGGACCCCTCATAGCCAACCCATAGGCCTCCACCCTCCTTGGAACATACTCACAGCTGACACGCCTTTCCTGTGAAGGACCAGAGAGCCAGTGGAGAGATGTATCAGGCCAATGGGCCTCATCACAGACACTTTCAGGAGCTTAAGACTTACAGACCCTGGGCCACTCACAGCCTGGCCATAGTCAATCACTCCAGGAGCCATGATACCTTTCTCCTATTTGTCTCCAAACAATAGGAAACTCAAGGGTTGGGAGAGTGACCAGAGACATTGTTGGGGGCAGAAGCCTTGCTCTATAGCCAAATGCCTGCATGTCTACACAAGGTCCAAGCCACAGCTGTCACAACTGATTATATTTCCCTTTTAGAGAAACCTTGAGTAAAGTTTATTCTCCATGATAGTGATCTGGCACTTTGAAGATTTATCTTCAAGCACTGGGAAGCCTTATATGTCTCCTGTTTGTTTTCTTGTTGAGCTCCTGTATTGTCCAATTGTTTATGTCCTTATAATCACTCTCACTAACCTTATAATCTCTACCCTGCTTCTAATCATTCTTCAAAACCCATCTTGATCATAATCGACCCTCTTAAGTGCTGCTATTCCCCCCATTCTGCATAATTGTTTCTTTCTCTTTGTAATGTGAAAAGGCTCTTCTTGTGATGAATATATTCCAGACTTATAATGTATTTTGTTTGTCTCTCTCCTCTAGTCCAGAGCAGCACCTATGTTTAATCACCTTTGTATCTTCTGAGTCTACTAGAGCACCTGGCATACAAGTAGGTGTTCAATAAATGCTTATTGAATAACTGAGTGCAATGGGCGTCTTCCCGCTTAGAATGCAGGCTCCTTGAGAAAGACCATGCTTCTTCCAAAAGCTAGTACTGTCTAATGCCGAACACTGAAATGCTTCCGTATCTCTGTGGAATAAGAAATGTCACCCATTGCTCCCAGTCGGCCCTGAACTTACCTAAACCCAATGAAAATCTCAGCCATTTCATCACACACTCCTCCTGGAAGATCTCCTGCTCTGTGTTCAAGCCTCTGCACACACGCCTGCATCATGGCATTTATCCTACTATACTGCAATCACTTGCTTACGTATCTGTCTTTTACATGAGACACAAGCTCCTCAGGGACCAAGACTGCTTCTCCTCCTTTCTCGTACTCCCCACCCCAGCACCCAGCAGGGGATCTGGCATGGGGAGAGTGCTCAGTGCCTGCCTGTAGAGTAAATCACCACCATGTGGCTGTGGCTATGGGGCTAGAGGTGGCTCCCAGCTGGATGGGGCCCCTGGGATGACACTGATGTGGCTCTGGATACTCCCAGAAGAAACTTTATAGCCACTGTCCTCTTGCCGAGGGCAACAACGGGCTAGGAGAGTTGGCGGAGATGACCAGCCCCTTGGTTGGCTCTCTCTAGCCTCCTCTTATCCCTGCCCTTAAGCTTCCAGGAGTACTTGACCATCAATCTCTGCAGCTGCCACCTTCTGAACAACTGGCTATTCGTGGAGGTCACAGAATATGTGGGTCACAGGCTCAGGTGTCTACTTTGGAAGACTGATGCAGCATTCCTCTGTCCTCCTCCCATTCTAACCACCCCTTGCTCAACATTCGTCGGGCGCCTCTGACATCTAAGTCTTCTTTGCCAGGTGCTAAGAGCACTTTTCTGGCAACAGAGCCTGAGTGGTCAGTGGCTGTTATGGTTTGGAGGAAGGGTGGCCAGAGGAAGATGGGGCGTGGGCCGGACAAGTAAAGCAAGTGCAGGAACGATAAATTACAGATGCCAGGGAAACAGCCTCGATACCGTCGCGACCGTCCACAGCTCTCGGTGGGTCTGTCCACCAACAGGCCTAGCAGGCCGGGTGTCCTCCGGGGGGCGGGGCCTGAGCCCGAGCCGCGCATGCTCGGCGTCCTGTGTGTGTGCGGGGTCCAGAAGGCTTTCAGCCTGGCGCTGGGCTTTGTCCCCAGCACCTCGTTTAAGGGGTAATCATTTTAATAAATATAAATTGCGGGACTCTTGCCTCAGAGCGAGACTGAAATGGAATCTGTAATCCAGACAGAGGGGAGCGCAGCTGCACTGGGTTAATTACACACACACCGAGCATATGGCGGCGCACCTCCAGACCAACCGGCGGAGAGCGTTCTCGGGGAGGCAATTAGTTCCTGTGCATGCATAAAAAATGAGCCAGCGCCTCCAGAAGAAAAATAAAATTGCTGAAGTCATAACCCCAAACCGGTGTAATTACAATCACCGAATCTCACCACTTGGGTTTAAGCAACATTTACTCATCTGCTGCCCCTCAGGTGGGCTTGCTGAGCAGGGGGGCGCTTCCTCCTGGGCCCCTGCCCTCCCACGGCAGCCTTCCCCTCCCTGTTCTCAGCACCAAGTCGCTTAGCTCTGGTGCTCCATCGTAATCTGATGGGAGAAGCATTATTCTGAGAATAGTGACACTGAGCCTAGCACGTTACCTGCCGAATCTCTGAATCCTCATAGCGATGCTGGGAGGTGGGTAATAGTATTAAACCCACTTTTCAGGTAGGGAAATGGAGGCTCAGGGAGTGCAGGAAGTTGTGCGAGGCTGCCCAGTCTGACCCGCATACTTCCCATCATGCCCTGCGGCCTCAGATGTGGAACCCCAGGCTGGGACTCCCAGCACTCGTTCTTGGGGCAAGTCATTTCACCTTCCCTTTCTGGGAAAGTGTAGTAACCACGCTTAGCTTCAGGGTCGTACTGACATGAGGATTAAGTAAGATCTTCAGGGAAGTGGAAATGCACAGCTCCCCTCTGATCCCTCCCTTTCTTCACATCTTTGCTTGGGACCACCTTGCCACGACCTGCCTTGACACCCTAATTAGGTTACAGCTCCCATCCTGGCACTCATAGCATCCTTCTCTGCTTTTTGTGTCTTCTAACACACCTTTCCAGGTACAACACACTGCCTTTCCTCATCTATTCCTCCCCCCCCCCGGGGGGGTACTTCTGCTCCAGGTGAGTGGGCAGGAGTGTGCGTCTGCACTGAGCACTGCTGTAGTCCCAGCACCAAGGACAGTGCCAGCTTCTGGTAGGTGCTCAGTAAGTATTTGTAGATGGATGAATGATTTACCTCACTAAACCTCAGTTTCCTCATCTGTAAAACACTACCTTCTTGTTTCTTTTCTTTTTTTTTGTTTTTTGTTTTTTGTAAGGACTATGGGAGATAGCACCTAAAGTACTTAGCATGGTGGGTGACACTGGACAATTGCTCCAAACATGATGGTTCTGGGACAAAATTGTCTATTTTCCATTTACCACGGTCACTTCAATGCTCAGGACAGTCACTGGTGTATGGCGTTCACTACATATCTGCTGGGTGGATTATTGTTGAAAGAGTCTATGAATCTGGAAAGATACAGATCTGTTGGAATGGGAAGCCCTGAGGCTCCTGTATTAAAGGTTGGCCCATGAAGCTGGGTGTGGTTGTGTATGCCTGTCATCCTAGTACTTAGAAGGCTGAGACAGGAAGAGGCCATCCTCAGCAATTTAGTGAAACTCCTGTGTCCACATAAAAAATAAAAAGGCCTGAGGGTGTAGCTCAGAGGTAGAATGCCCCTGGGTTCAATCTTCAGCACAACAAAACAAAACAACTAACCGACAAACTAAAAAACAAAAACAAAAACAAAAAACCCAGAAACAAAAATCCTAAAGGTAGACCTGTGGCCATGGAGGACCGCACTATAGCAGCCACCTGCCAAGGCAGGCACCAGGCAACTGACTCTGTTTGGGATCCTGAGGTAGGATCCCAAATAAAATGTAGGACGCCCGTCTAAATTTGAATTTCAGATAAACACAAATACTTTTTTAGTATAGGTATGCTCCATGAGATATTTGGGACATACTTATGCTAAAAAAAATCCATTGTCCTGCATTTTTATTTACTAGATCTGGTACTTTAGCTGGGGATGTTTTCAGGGCACGCCATAGAAGACAGAGGCTTCAGAAGGATCCCCGGGCCACAGCCCCATCCCTTCCTCTACGGCGGCTAGGGGCACTTAGCTAGGGACTTGGGTGAGTTCCGAGGCAGACTTAGAGGCATGAGAAGCTGAATGTGTGTGTGTGTGGGGGGGTGCTGGCTGTCCAGTGGATGTCCCGAAGCATGGAGACACTGACCTCTGCCACTGGGCAGGTGCTAGTGCTCCTGGGGAGTGGATGTCAAAGGTGACAGCACAGAGTGGCCCTCCCTGGGACAAAGAAATTCCTGCTCTCAGTTACTGCTATTTAAAAATCTCTCCCACATTTGAAAATGCCTTCATTAATCTCAGGATGGGTGTCCCTTCCACTTGAGAGATGAGAGGATTAAGGCCTGCAGTTACCCAAAGTACCATCTGTGTTACCCATCTACCAGTTGGTTTGTTGCTCAGCAGGGCATGAACCCCAGCCTCCCGACTCGGGTCTCCTATTTGAAATGAAGGAGGCCATGTTGCCTAACCTTCGCCGTTAGTGAAGCACCTGGAGCATACACTGTCGTTTCTTTGGGTCTCTCTGTGTCTTTGGCATTGTGTCGTGGGCACAGTTGGGTGTTTGCAATTCTGTGGCCTGGTCAGTCCCACATTCTGTGTGCTCTCCCATTGCACCCGGGCTCCATCCTGGCCTGGCTGGCTGTTCTCAGTACTTATCCTTGGGGGACGCTGTGTGAAACTGGGATCCCTAGGTCCATGGGGGAAGTTAGACAAGGACTGACCCTCAGAACCAGGGATGCAGTGCATCCTATCCTGAGCTCCAAGCTTGGGCTGCTCGTCAGTTCTGCAGTGGCCCAGGGTGTCCAGCTGGGCGGCCTCCATGCCTCCCCAGTCTCATTCCTTCCCTATACTGGGGCACACCTGTCTCCCTCCTGAGTATCAGACTTCTTAGTGCCCATTATACAAATGCTAACTAATCTGACCCCCCTCTGAGGGCCAGGGAGGCATGTTCCAGCAAGTGAAATCCAAGAGTGACTGTAATCACCAGCTGATAATTACTTTTCACACTTTGGTTATATCATCTTTTTTTTTTTTTTTTTTTTGGTACTGGGGATTGAATCCAGGGGCATTCTACCTCCAAGCTACCCCCCCTCCCCCAGCCCTTTTTATTTTGAAACAGGGTCTTGCTAAGTTACTAAGGGTCTTGCTTAGTTTCTGAGGCTGGCCTTGAACCTATGATCCTCCTGTCCCAGCCTCCTAAATCCTGGGATTACAGGCATTCACCCAGCGTGGTTACATCTTGATAGTCTTCCTTGAGCAGAGTCTGTCTTATGCTAATGCCCATGTCTGTGGAGGGCTTCTCAATATCAAATGGGCTGCTAGAACCTTCTTCCAACCTGCAAGACTTTGGGATCTTTGAGGTATGAATCCTTCTGTGTCCTTCTTTCCACAGGAGTCTGGGAGGACCATACCTCTCACCTTTGACCTTCTCCATAACCCCCTGTTGCAGCCCTCCACCACAGACAGGTGACACCTTCGATTAGAGCAATGGGGAGGATAATAAAGGGGTCACCTGCGGAGGGTGGTCCAGGTCTGCAGAGGCCGCAGGACCCATGGATGAGGGCAGTAGTGGGACCAGAGCCTAGAGAAACAGTACCCTGTGGACAGGGCTGGGTGAGAGGAGCCGTGGCCTTCAGCCGTGGGGCAGAGCCAGTCCCAGGTGACCTGCAGGGGGCAGCCATGGGAAAAAACACCCAGCCTTACTCCCCACTGGCCAGACCCAAGGAGAAGCCAGGTGGAGCCGGATGGAGGGTGGACTGGAGGGGAACTTTGGCTGCGGAAGCTCTCCCGCATAACTAAGGGGATCATTTCCATACTCTGCCAGCGCCTCAGGATGGGCCATAAGAGGGAGGACAGCAGGGGCATTTCTGTTTCCCACCAGAGGCACTGAAAGGGACTCCATAAAGTGAGGGCAGGTTTAGAAGTTTCGGGCAACAGAACACACAGTTCGCTCTGAGCGGCCTCAGGACTTTGCCCCGTGTGACCTTGGTCGATCCACTCACCCTCTCTGGATCTGTGTTCTTGTCTCCACCAGAGGCTCCTGTGAGGAACACGCAGGGTCTCAGTGGAAACTCTCAGCTCGGTGCTGGGCACATAGTAGGAAAGACCTGAATCTCGACGGCAGCTGGTGGGCGCCTGGTGACCTCGGTACACTCTCCAATCCCAGGCTTACTGCCTGCTGTCTCCCTCTGTCTCTTAGACACATGGTGGGCGCTGATCCTCTGCCTAGCCTGGGGTTGGCTCTAGGAAGAAGCTGCCAGCGCCCCTGCCAAAGGCCATGCTCCAGCACGCAGCCAGCCCCAGCTTTTATGAATTTGCTTCTGAGTTCTGGTTCTGTGCCCCCAGTGACTGCGCTGCTGCTGGGTGCCAAGGGAGCAGGAAGAGGCTGGGGGCAGGCTTGGGGCCGAGGAGAGCTGAGGAGGAAGGGGGACCCAGCCTGTGTACCGCACGCTAGGCAGGAAGGGGGGGCCCTTCCTGCCAGGGGACCAGCAGCTGCCTGTCTAGCTTGTTAACTGGAGCACAATCATGGCAGTTTGGAGTGGAGGACTCGCCATGTTTATTCATGCAGCTGTGACACACTGCAGGCCACAGTCTCGGGGGTGATGGTGGCCACTGCTCTCCCTTTAACTTTCTCTGCCTCCACCCAGCTCCTGGATGCATGCTGGCCCCTTCCCATCGGCTCGTTTTCAGATGGTAAATGAACATCTGTCTAACGTCTTACTGTTTCCCAAACACTTTTGCACACCCGTGACTTTGGGAAGTCCTGAAGCAGCCCTGTAGGTTCTGATGATCGTGAGCCAGTTTCACAGATCCTCTGGGCTCCACGGCCCCCACGAGAGAGTGAAGGTGGGCTGTGGGGGGTGCAGCCCTGGCCGTGGAGTCACAGTGGGCAGCTGGGAGGGAGGACGGAGATGACACAATTCTATACCCACTCACTGGGCACAGGGGTTCGTTTTTGATGACCCATGTGGTAGAGACTGGAGACGAGGTGTTTCTGGGGCTGATGGAGGGAGTGTCTCTGGGGGGAGATGTCATCCTCCTCTTATGGCTGAGCTCCCAACAATATAGTGGGGAGAAGCAACTCTCTGATGAAGAAGAGCTTGATAACTGGTGCCTCCTCAGCACATTCTCTGACCTGGGCTCCAGGGAACTCTAGCTGCCTCCTCTTCTCTGGTCCTATTGGGGTACCCAGAGCAGTGCTAGGCATGCCCCCTTCTTGTGGAAGGGCCTCCCAGCTGCAGGTGGAGTCACCTTCTTTCACCCTATCTAAGGAGCCCCCTCATTAAGAGTGTCTATTACCCTGGGAATAGATGATGCTCATTCCTTGACAGGCTGTCCCTCCTTCCAGAACACAGATGCCTTCAGGAAAGGGTTCTAATCTAAGTATTTGGTGACTAAATGTGTGAATGAATGAATGAATGAGCAATGCTGGATTTTCAGGAAGGTTCGGCTCTTGTTTCTAAGCCCCTACCATGTACCAGGGGCTTTTACCTGGGCTATTTAAAAATGTTCTTACAATAACAAGCTATCTTTCAGTGCCCCCATTTTGGAGATAAGGAAACTGAAGCTCAGAAGCATGATGTGATTTACCCAAGATGGTGAGCTGCCATGTTCAACATCTCAGCGAAAGGCTCCTTCAAACACTTGGCTGCCCTTCAGTGACTCAGAGTCCTCGGGCCTTCTCCAGTATCCCAACCCCACCACCCCAGGGTGCAGTCTGCTCCATTGCTAGAATAGCTCTTTTTCTTTCTTCCTTTTTTGGTGATATTAGGGAATGAACTGAGGGGCACTCCTTATTTTATTTTGAAACAGGGTTTTGCTAAGTTGCTGAGGATCTCTCTAAGTTCCTGAGGCTGGCCTTGAACCTGCAATCCTCCTGTCCCAGCCTCCCAAGTTTGGGATTACAGGTGTGCGCCACTGTACCTGGTTCAGAATAATTCTTGACTCCATCTAATTCCACTCCCTTGGCCACTTTCCTCGGCCATCCCACCCATCATCTCCTAGGGGCTTCCCTGCCTTGACCCTCTGTGTCTTAGTTCTCTTCTTTGTAAAATGAGAATACCTTCAACCAACCTGAGCCAAAGTCCCTCAGATGGCTTGAGAGCAGGTTCACTAACTGTTCTGGCTTCCAGGGCTGTGTTACGGTTGTGGTGAGCACTTTGCCTTCGAGGTCCCCTTCCTCCATAAACTATTATTAAAAATTAGACTTTACCACTACATTGATGTAAGACAAATATGTTTCAGACTTGACTCACTGTTTCATATTCATTATTATCATATTCATTTTTTTCTTCTGATTTAAAAAAATCAAAACATTTTTGTGGGCCCTCTGTACTGCCGTCTGTTCCTGCTGGATGGGTCTCTGTTGTTGGTTTGGGTAGCAAAAGTCCTGCATCCCAGGAAACCCTTCAATCCCAGGCAAACTGGAGTGGTTGGTTTTGCTGCTGTAACCCCCCCCCATGGTCTTACAGAGTGACATCTGTCACCTCTGATGTCACTGCCTACTCTCTTCCCATGGCTATTACAACTCCTGACATCACCTGCTGGTCCTCAATCCAACAAGAACACTCCTGCCTCCAGGACCTTTGCGCCTACTCTTCCCTCTGCCTGGCATAAGCATTTGACTAACTTCCTTCATATCTTTGCTCAAATGTCACCTCATTAGCATAGCCTCCTGTGACCACCAGCACAACAGCCGTCTTACTGGTTCCCCTTCCTCCCTCCTACTCATGTCCAGTTCTTTGAACACACAGCAGCCAGAGTGACCTTTCAATAAAAACAAATTGGATCATGTCTGTCTCCTACTAAAAATGTCTCTTGGTTCCCATTGCTTTTAGAAGAAGATCGAAATTCCCTAGTGTGACCTGCAAAGTGCCACTGAGCCATGCCACTCTTCAGGGTGCTCTGGCCAGGACCTGTGCTGCTGACCCTTCTGAGGCTGCTCCTCCCCAAGGCCCTGGGAGGGCACAGCCTGCACTGGCTGCCATGTGAGCTGCTCTCCAGGGTCACTTACACCTCAGCACTTCCTCATCTAAAAGGAGAGATCTCAGCGAACCAGGGGAGGATCGGGACTAGTGTTGAGGGGAAGGAGAGGGGTGGTGGGGTGACTCTTTGAGGTTCTGCTAGTTTGGTCTCTTACTGTTTCCCTGAGCCCAGCTAGGCCAGCTGGAGAGACCTCAAGGACACTGGGGTCCAGCTGGTTATGGAAATGGTGCCAGGGATTTGCTTGGCAATATTTGCCTTCTTTCACCTCTGGGCAGTGTTTGAGGCTGGATAGTGCTTTCCAGAAGCCATAATATGTGCAATTTACAGGATCCAGTTAGGAAGTACTTCCCTGTGCCTACCCTACATCCTGATGCCACAGTTTCCATACTTATTGGAAAGGGGAAGCCAGAAGGTCCTCCACCACGACACCCTTTGTGTCCATGAAAGCTGAACCCTGCCGAAATGATAAAAAGGAATTTTTACAAGCCTGTGTCACATGGCAACCAGGGAGCACTTCACATGCACAGAGTCACATGTTCTCCACAAGGGCCCCAGGAGCGAGGTGCCACTGGGCGAGCTGAGAGTTGGGAGCTCTGGTGTCCTTCACCCTGCTGATGGCCAGGGTGGTGGGGTGTGGGAACACCTTGCCCTATCCCCAATGCCTCTGGGGAGGCCACTGCTCTGCACTCTCAGGAAAGCACCCGAAGGGCAAGCAGGGAAGGTCTTGAGGACAGCTGCAGGGACATATGCCCCACAATCTTAAGCACCACCCAAAACAGCGATCAGGGAGTGCCTGGGAAATGGTGGGCACTTACAACACATTTGATGGAAAGATTAACTTCTGAGGCATCTACTCAGTGCCAGTGCTCTAAGACAACATGTACACATCACCTAAGCCACACAGAACCCTAAGCAGTAGCTATCGTTAGTTCCATTTAACAGATCAATAGAACCTGAGAGAAGAAGGGGTTTAACCAAGGTGTCACACAACACATCCATTTAACCAGTGCTGCACCATCAGTAAGAGTGGGGATCTGTCCTAGGTCTGTCTGTCTTGCTTCTAATGGCTTAGGAGTTTGGTTAATACTTGCCAGGTGGCTAATATTGGGTTGCTGACAGCTCTGCCTGGGACAGAATCGCCTAAATTGCACGCCCAGCCCCGTGGGGATGAGGTTCTGAGAGTGGGAGGGGAATGTGGAGTGTGGCTGCAGCTCCTGAGTCTTCCCCATCCCAGTCCTGCACTGGAGATGCAGCCCTAGCCACGCTGCTAATGCGTGACCCATGCTCCTGAGCTCCCTCCTCAGCCCTATCTACCCTTGAGTTGCAGCCGTGAAATCGGAATGACAGATCCAGTTCAGTTCCCGGGATGAGCCTGTGAGGATGTCTGTCTCAGCAGGGAGGTGACCCCTGTTCTGTCCTTGCCCCACAACAAGCGAGCTCTCTTTTCTCATTCAGGTAGCTACTAAAGCACCACCTACTCCATTAAGCCTTCTGGATTGACCAGATGTCAGCTGTTGGCTGATGCAGGTCCTCCTTTCTAGGTCCATCTGCCCTTGTCTTACTGGATTATGGATGGGATGTATCTGCAAAGGTCTAGATGCCAACAAGGAAGGGTGTAATGGCTTGGATTTAGAATGTCCCCCTAGCCCTCAGGGAAACAAGGTAGAAATGTTGGCAGTGGGGCTTCATTGCTAAAGAGGGGTCACTGGGCGTGTGGCTTTGGGGAATATATATCCTTCCTCCTCCCCCTGCTCCCTCTCTGCCTCCAGCTTCCACAAAGTGAGATTGGAGATTTGTGCATGCTTTCTTGGCTTCACTGCCTGCCCTGAACTTCAGACCCTCGCATGAACTGAACCCAGATCTCTGAAAATCTGTGAACAAATACGTTTTCTTTCCTCTAAGTTGTGTGGTCAGTCATTTTGGATTATAGCAGGGAGAATGATGACCGAGACAGTGGGTCCTGAGGGAAGTCCTCTTTCAAGCAGAAGTTGTCCGCCAGAGCCCATCCCACTACTCCTCATTTCCAAATGTCATGGGATAAACCCGCCAGTTCTCAGATGGTGGCTAGTCAAGGATGCCTTTTGAGAAGCTAAGGGGCAGCAATTGGGGAGTGAGTGGGAGAATAGTAGGTGTCAGAGACAATGGGGAGGGGAGGCTTCCTTTAGAAAAAGTGAGAGCTGAGGTGAGGCTCCCTGATGACCCAAGATAACCTGAATCTACACCCGGGTTTCTATGAGGCATCATTCCAGCTCCAAGTTAGAGATGCAGCTACACAGAGGCCCTTTATGTTCAGACTTTGAGTTCTTCTAGATGTCAGCTGTGCAAATCCCTTTCTTTTCCCTTCTCTAGTCGAGTCTTAGGAACTTGGAATAATAATGTTTCTGAGATCACTTTCAAAGCCTTCTCATTTTGCATTTAAGAAGACTGGGGTCCAAGACTTGCCTGGAGTTCACTGCAGGACCCTAGGCTGGGGCTCATGGAGGGGAGCTGGGAGCAGGAGGGGACCTGCTAGGAGTGGAGCAGAGCGGCCTTGTCTTCCCATTCCTCCCTCACCCTCTCCTTCCCTGCATCCTGAGGCAGCATTTCCAGGCTGGCAGAGCAGGCATGGGGGCGCAGGAGGGCTCTGCAGGGAAGAGGGGCCTGCAGGGCCAGGGCAGACACCAGTGACAAGAGCAATTTATTTCCCAGGCATAGATTAGACGGCAGCTGAGAAATTCCTCCTCCTGCCATCCATCAGGGGGCTGCCGCCGGCAGCTTCCAGGGACTCGGGGAATTTGTCTTGACTGCATTGCTCTGCCACTTTATTTGGGCCCCCATGGTGCAAGTCATGCCAGAGACCCCTAAACTGGTAGAAGGAGCCCAACCCAAAGATCTCCACAGAGCGAGTACCTAACACATTGCAGCTGCCTTGGACTCCTCAGAGGAGGTGAAGTTTTCTTTAGGAGCCAGGGCTTTTATCAGTGCTTGGAGCTAGCTGGGCAGGGAGCAGCTTCTGGAGGTGCTGCCCAGAAGTCTGCGGTCACAGGGATTCTCCCAGCCTGCTTGGACAACAGGGTGTTGGCTGGAAGTGCAACATCAGCTGGAGGGTTGGCAAACTTTGTCTATGAAGGGTCACACACTAAATATCATGATGTGTGATTACAGTGCACCAATAAAAATGAAACAAAAAAGTTTTTCAAAAGCTAAAAAAAAAAAAAAAAACCTGGGTGCCTGCAGGCCATAAGACCTTTGTCACAACAACTACTCGGCTCTGTCACTGTAGTGCAAAGGACACCATGTGCAGTACAGACATGAGTGGGTGTGGCCATGTTCCAATAAAAACTTTTATACAAACCAGGTGATTGGCCCATGGTTGATGTTAGTGCCCCAAAATCCTTGGGAGGTCCTCCACCTTCTTAACAAGATTTGTCAATTAATAATGATAAATCTTGCAATGGAAAATTCTAAGCTAAGCAACAAGGCCACTGCATTTTACTCTAACTTCTAACATGATGAGTCTGTTTAGTGTATCACCAAGGCACTTTTGTGGTTCCAGGGCTATTAGTTCATGCAATATCCTTAATTCAGTGTTGGGCTGAACTGTGTAGGCTCTGAAGTCAGGTTACTTGAGTTCAGTCCTTGCTCCACTACTGTTCAGCATTATGACCCTTGTCTTAGTTTCTTCCTCTGTAACATGGGGGCAGTAAGTTTGCGCTCATAGGCTTATGAAATGGAATGGTTATGACAAATAGAGCATTTGGAAGAGTGTCATTTGGAAGATGGTCAGTCCTCACAATTGTTGTGGACCTTAGTTAACCATCACTAAACACTGGCCAGGGGCTGGCTGATGTTGGGTGATGAAGGAGTTAAGGTGTGAGGACACTTGTTCCCACAAGATGGGCAGCAGGTGACTGCTCTCCTCTAGGCATTTTGGCATTGGGCATTTGGGATTTCTTTTGTTTTCCCCATTTTGATTAGAATAAGGTTTTAGTTTTTCATCACTGTGATCCAAATACCAGGCAAGCACAACTTAGAGGAGGAAAGGTTCATTTGGACTCACAGTTTCATAGGCGCAGTCCATAATTGACTAGCTCCAAGGCAGAAACCATGGTGGCAAGGCACGGTGTAGGGACACCACTCTCACATTATGGAGAAGAGAATCAGAAAGAAAGAGGAGGAGCCAAGGACATATATAATCCCCAAAGCCATGTCCTCTTCAGTCATGCCACACCTCTGAACTTTGCTGCATTGAAGACATGCTTCTAATACTTGTTTTTTTTTTCAGGGGAGTGAGGTGCATTCTAGGCCCAAGTCATTAAAAATAGGAACTGGAATAACTGAAGCAAAGATAAGAAGAAAGAGAAAGGACATGGAATTACATTTATTATGTTGCTATAATGGGCTGGGCAGGGCTAGGTGCATTATATATATATTTTTTTTCCCCATAGAATCCACAAAACCACTCTTTAAGGTAGGTATTATTTTCCTTATTTTATAGTAGAAGACATCAAATCTAAGAAAGGATAAGTGAGACGTTCAAGGTCACCAATATTACCTAGTCACAAGTTCATTCTTCCACCAAATGTTTCCTTTTTACCGATTCCTTGCCAGACACTGACTAACCTATTTGTTTGGGAGACAGAGAAAAAGAAAAGGAGCTCATGGTCTAATGGGGAAGATGAGAATTTAATCATTAGGTGGAGTAGCAGAGGAAGATTGTGGGAAGCATGAGGGCTGCAACAGGAGGAGACATTTATTCAGAGTCCTGAAGGATGAATGGGTCTCCTGAGAGAACAAGGGGAAAGCGGATTCTAAGGAGAAGTAACATCACATGCAAACACACAGCGGCATTAAATAACTGTGCTTTCCAAAATAGTCATTCACTTGCTCTGGAGGGATTGCAAGGACAATCAGAGGGCCATGGGGTTGGAGAGGCAGGTTGCAGGGGACACAGGGAGGTCACAGCAGAGAGTCTGAACTTGATTCTGCATGCAGTGGGGGAGTCATTTGGAGATTTAAGCTGGATAACAACAGGATCAAACTGTTTGGAAATAAGAAATGGAGGTTGCACTGGAAGGTGAATGAGTCAGAATGCAGGGAGACCACCTGAAAGACAACTAAAATAATCCAGGGGAGGAATGAAGAGGGTGTTACCCAAAGAGTGGCCATGGGTGCTGGGAAGGGAAGACTACTTGGAGAGATATTAAGGAGGTGGGAGGGGCTGGATTTGATGAGAACTGGAACCAGGGGTGAGTTCAAGAGGGAAAAATGGGGTCTAGGATGACTGGAGCCTGCCTGGGTCATGAGATGAAGCTCTGACTGATGGAAGGAACAGAGGAAGGGGAGCAGGGTTTTACATAATGAGGATGATTTCCATTGGGGTCATGCTGAGAATGGCTAGCACGGGGTAGATGTGGTGGAGGAGTGGGTGTCTAGTGGCTGGGTAGGGAGCAAGAGGATGATAGTCTTTTCTCAGTCCCACACTGCTTTCATAAGAGCTGGGAAATAGCACATCCATCAGGCCAGAAGAACTAAGTCTGGGGATGGCGGAGGGTCCTCCTGAGCTTGGTCTCTGTTGTGAGAGTCATTTTGCTCTGGAGGAGAGTCCTGAGATACAGAAAAACACAGATGAGAATTATCTTTTCTTAAAAACTTACTTTGGTGTGAACAACCTTTTTCCCTTTTTTTTCTCTTTTTTTTTCTTCCCGGTAAGATGCAAATTTTGCTGGGCTTGGTGATGCATGCCTGTAATCCTAGTACTTGGAAAGCTGAGGCAGGAGGATTGCAGGTTTAAAGCCAGCCTCAGCAACAGAGGCTGGCAAAGGTGAGACTCTGTTTCAAAATAAAAAATTAAAAGGGCTGGGAGTATAGCTCAGAGATAGAATTCTCCTGGGTTCAATCCCTAGTATGAATGAATGAATGAATGAATTCTGATAATTGTGCTGTGGTCCAGTTATCTGAGTTTCTAAGTGCTGGAGGAAGTGCCATAAACAAGATGAGCCAATACCCACCTTCCTTTCGTGCAGTTTAAAAGAATCTGCCTGACTTTCCATCCCATCCAGACCTGGATTATCTCTTGCTGTTGCTGTACCTTTGCCTCCCCTAGGATGGATCGTGGGACTACAGAAGGCATCTCAGGAGGAACTTCCTGCTCACCAAAGTCAAGTAGCCTCCTAAACTGTGCTCTTCGGATCTACTCACTAAAGTCAAGCCTTGACCCCTTGGAAGGGCACATCAGGAGAAAAGGGCAGAGATTTTCCAAGGAGTAATAGAATCATGCACATGTTTCTTTTTTGCATGTGTATGTACATGTGCAGGACTGGGAGAGGAGTGGAGGGAGGGAAAGGCAAGGGAGAGAAAGACAAAAAAGGGGACATATATGGTCAGAGAATCACAAAGAAGATGCTCACATACAGGAGAGGCACAAATGAAAGGCAGGAAATGGGAAACAGATATGGGGTGGTGGTGATGGGGAGCAGGCAAGTACCAGGAACAGACAGAAATCCCTTATCTTGGGCAGAAGGCACTGGCCATGGTGCTGAACTCTGAATTGGCTGTCAGGTAGAGGTGAGGTAAACCAGGTTATAACTTCAAGCTGTTATACTCACCTGTTCCTTATTAGTTCCTTACTAGTGGGTTCCTGGAAAACCCACTGCATACCAGATATTCTGCTACATGCTTTCACGCATCTTACTTAATCACACAATAACTTCCTAATACAATAATTCAAAGGATGGTCACAGGCCTTGCTTTCAGTCATTCAGACCAAACTATAGTAGGGGGCAGATACTGACTGAAAGTACTTTATATTATGGGGACCTTAAACATAAGTAAGGGAAGAGGGAAGAGAGCAGGTATCTGGTTACAGTTAAATGATGGTCAAAGGGGTCAGAGCTATACAAAGAGTGAACCAGCATGGATCTTGTCAGGGATGTGTGCCACCAGAATACGGCAGGTCTGCACTAACATGGACAAGGTTCTGGGGAATTTAGTATCTTTAGCTTGAGTGCACTGATGCACACGAGTGATCCCAGCTGCTAGGGAGACTGAGGAAGGAGGATTGCAGTTTGGAGGTCAGCCTCAGCAAATTAGTGAGACTCTGGTTCAAAATTAAAAATAAAAAGGGCTGGGGGTAAAATTCAGTGGTAAAGCGCACCTGGGCTCAACCTCCAGTACCACAAAAACTAGTATATTTAATAAAAGAACATAAAATGGTGCATCCAAAAAGAGAATGTTTCATAGTAGAGATTCTGGCAACTCTAATCCATCCCAATTATGTTGCTATTGTTAAGAGTGGTTTTAGATTCCTTTTTTTGGTATGTCTTTAAATACATTTATTTAGATGTATTCAATTGTGAAAATTCTTCATTTTGCAGGTGCAAATTAGTTTTTAAATAAAATCTTTTGACAATTTTACATTCTTAGCTTTAAATTCTTAATAGACTATATTTTAGAACAGTTTTAGGTTCACAGTAAAATTGAACAAAACTATTTTATTTTCACGGTATTTGTCTGATTTTGTTTGTTTAAACACACACACACACACACACACACTATGATTGGGAAGCTGGATAGTTCTTTTGGGGTGAAAAACAAGGTGTGACTCTCATGCATTAAGGCTGACTTCCCTATTTGATTCCTAAATTAGCCATTTCCAGAGGGCATTCTATAACCAGTCAACATGCTCCCACCACTGGATTAAAAATGCAGCCATCCAAGGGAGCCCTTTGAAGGGTACTGAACTCTTTTAAGTGCACCTTGTGGAAAGAAGGCTATGTATGCTAACTTAAATTATTGCTTTTAAGTCCTGGTTCTGCCACTTAGTCACATGTGTGATCTTGACTAAGTTATCTAACTTCTCTGTGACTCCATCCTTTCATCTGTAGAAAGAGGATAACAATAGTTGCTAAGGAGTTGCTACAAGTAAAATGTGCTTAGAACAATGCTTGGCTCACAGTAAGCCTTTGGTTGATGATAGCTGCTTTCAAAGGTTTGACCATCAAGACACATCTCTGGGTAGAAGTCCTGTGTGTCAAGGCATGGGAGTAGCTTGGCCCAGATTCTGGCACTAGGTAGGTGCTTGATATGCATTTGCTGATCCAAATGGAACTACACATGGTCCTTTTCAGAGTCACAGGACTTGTGTTAGGATTTATAGAAAAAACTCTCTTGGATAGATTTCTAAGATCAACATGTTTTGGATATTTTCTGAATACGAAGGGCTCCCCAACCAATCCTGCATTATAACTGGGGTAAGACTGTAGAGTTGGAAAGGAAACTGGCCTTAGGATCCTTTTGGAGCACATCCCTTTCCCCTTGGGGAATACTTCTCGCTGCTATTCCCACATGGTTGAGGGCTGGGGTCTGTGCTCTCAACAGGAGTGCTTCTGGTCTCACTAGAGACCATGAGACTTATTCGCCCTCTCCTGAGAGAGAAAAACTAAAAACTCAAAGAACAGACTTTCCAGAAAAAGCATGGCAGGTGCCTGGATAGGGGTGAATAGGAGAACTAGGGTTATTTGGAAGGAACTTTGGAGAACCCCTCTGAGCACAGTGGAAATCCCAGTACCGTGAGAGACAGCATCTCTGAGAGAGCAAGAGTAGGTTAGCCTGTGGCGTCAGACAGACCTCAGCTCCAGGTCTGGCTCCAGCATACACAGGCTGGGTGACCTTGAGGAAATTGCTCAAAGCCACAGTACCTCATCTATCAAACAGAGACAATCCCAGCATTTACCCCATTGAGGTGTTCTAAGATTTCCATGAAAAAAAAAAAGCCCATGAAGCACTTAACGGAGTGCCTGGCACACTAAACACTCTATAAGTGGTCGCTGCTATTATTTTAAGCAGTGTCTATAAGACCTATCATTTATTAAGCGCTTATTGTTTGCCAAACACTGCCCAAGTGCTTTGTGCATATAGTTTATTTAAATTCCACAATAACCCTTTGAAGTGTCACCCCCATTTTAAAACTGAAGAGACTAAGGCCAGGGAACTTAAGTGGTTTTGTCCCAGTGTTACAGAAGTTACAGAGTTACGGTAAGTAGCGATTCAGGCTTTGAACCCCAGCTGCCTTGATCCCAAGCCTGTGCTTCTTAAGCTCTATGCTGCAGCTCCCACCATGTATCACCTGCCCCATTCACAGGCCTGTTCACTCTGGGGACACCAGCAGCCCCAGACCCAAGTCAGAACCCTTCTCTCCTCCTTTCTTTTTCCTTATTTGAATGTTTCTTCTCAAAAAGCCTGCTTTACTGACTTCAGGCCTTTTCTCATGAGGCACAGAAATATGTAAGCTGTTAGAATGATTTGTTCAGAAGCAGAGCTCCTGGGTTCTTTCCCCCAGCCTCTAGGTACAGGCTTTCTCCTAGACTTCACATTTGTTCACCAGCCTGAACCTTCTGCTTGTGTATTAGCATTGATTCACTCTCTTCCATTCCCAGGGCCACTAGGAGATCTTGAATGAAATGGGTCCATGGCCATGTGTTTTTCCAGGGATCTTGCAGCCTCTCTCTCTCTCTCTCTCTCTCTCTCTCTCTCTCTCCTTCCCTCCCTCCCTCCCTCCCTCCCTCCCTCCTTCCCTCTTCCTGTCTGTCTGTCTGTCTCTCTCTCTTTTCTTTTTCTTTTTCTTTTTTCTTGTGGTGCTGGAGATTGAACCCAGAGGCATTCTACCTCCAAGCTACACTCCCAGCCCTATTTTTGTGTTCCTTATTTTGAAACAGGGTCTAAGTTGTGGAGAGCCTCACTAAGTAGCTGAGGCTGGCCATTAACCCAGATCCTCCAGTCTCAGTCTCCCAAGTACTGGGATTACAAGCATGTGTCACCATACCGGGCTTGCAGTACCTCTTTTTAGATTGGAAACAGAACTAGAAACTAAGACCAGAGGTGAACATAGATCATGGAGGGTCAGCAAGCAGAGCTGGGACTTAAGTTCAAGTTTTGCTACTCCTAATCTGGTCCTGGACCATTCCTAGACCTTTTTTTGTCCCTGTCCATAATCCGCATGGTGGCCCTTGTGACAGCCCATCTGCAGAAAGCACTGGCCTGGCTGGACAATGGAGAGGGATGTCACAGGGGGCTCCAAGCAGTCTGGCTCCCTGTGTGCTCAGTCATGGAAGAAGAGAGGAGTGAGACCAACATGGAGAACATCTACCATGTCCCAGAACCCGTCCAGGTAGATTCATGTGCATCTTCTCATTTAATGATACTACAAGGAGTATTATTAGCTTGCTTTTATAGGTGAGAATGTTGGCGCTTGTAATGGTTAACATGAATTCAGCAAGTGATGGGTCCAGGTTTGAGGTGTGTGTGTGTGTGTGTGTGTGTGTGTGTGTGTGTGTGTGTGTGTTCCAAAAGAATGAACACACTTACTCAAAGTTATGGACCCAGAAAATGACTGTGCCAGTTATTTGCTTGCTACTACAGCTCCAACCATTTTCCATTCTCTGTTCTGAGCTAGGACTCTGGATTCCCTTGATGAGTGAGTGGCTTTCCACCAGGCCTGGCTAAGAGAAGGCTTTATATAGAGACTGCAAATAGGTGGAAGGGAGAAGAGAACTTCTTTCCTGTTCCTGTTAGTGTAGCTCTTACAGTGGCTCTTGGCTCCAGTCACTAACTCTTGGGGAAGTCCAGAACTGGCCCCCTGTGTTTCCTTGAGGTACCAGCACCCTCTCCTCCAAGGCCTAAGCATCAGCCCTTCTGAGCTCTGGGTCAGGGGGTTCTGCCCTTTGTCCTTCCAGATTTAGATATGGTGACTGCTTCCTGCAGTTACTATCTCTGGTGTTCCCTTTTTGCTCTTCCAGTACCCCTCTAATAGTCCTGAAGTCAATTCCTTGTGTTAAATCTCCTCTATCTGAAATACCTAGGGTGGCTTTTTCCCTGACGTGACCTAACCACTATGGTACTTGGATCAGGTAGCTTGTTTCCTGAGCATATTCTCTTAATCATCAGTGTTTTACTTACCTCTTGGTACTTGTGGGAATTTCAAACCCCAGCAGGCAGCAGGCAGGATGACAGAAGTCACTTTTATTATTCCATGCTCCCCTCCATCCCCAGACACTAATTAACTTCTCTCACACAAAGAACTTTACATTTTCCTAGCTGACCATGGGTCTTTGCTGTGAAGACATTCAGACCTGGAAATCCTGACCAAGGGGCCCTGGGCACGGAGGACATCAATCTGCCTGTCTGACATTGACTCCTCTTGTTCTGTTGCTGGGTGTCACAGTTACTCTGCCATAGAGACAGACTAGCCTGCGTTGAAAGGTCAAACAACCACTTTGACACAGAAGGAAATTATCTGGGATAATAAAGGCTTATGGCATTGGTGAGAGGGCCAGCTGAAACTAGTACCATTTTGAAGATGACCATCAGGATTCAAATGAGGGCACTGCTTGGAGAGCTATCAGCTAGGGTACTTTGTTAAAGGGTCTATCTGGGCAGAGGCCCCAAGTCAAGGATCTGGAGTAGCAGGTCATAGAAGCCATGAGCATGATGTTCTAGGATCTCTTGACTAATCTGGTGCATTGGGACTGTACTTAATGAAAGAAAAAGACACAAAAAAGCAAGAGGTGGTCCCCAGCCAGTCATCCATCCATCCATCCATCCATCCATCCATCCATCCATCCAATAATCAATTCATTAATTTATTCATTCATTTTTTGGTGGTACTGGGGATTGAACCCAGGGGCATTCTGCCTCTGAGCTCCATCACCAGCCCTATTTTATTTATCTTTTATTTGGAAAACAGGGTCTTACTAAGTAAAGTAACAAATACCCGTTGAGCTACTCTCTTGTGAAAAGCATATGTGGGATAGGAGACAGATACCTGTGAGATGCAGATCTTGTCCTGAAGGAATCTAAGCGGCAGCAGGGTGATATCACTCTTACTCTGAGGCTGTCTCTTCTCAGATCCTGGTTCTGAGCCTGGATTTTGTTCTTGACTCTGATCCTTGGACTTGAAACTATGCTTGGGTTTTCTAGAGTCTGAAGTTCAGTTTCCCCACTAGCCTCTGCCTGATGCTTTCTTGTTTCTCTACACCCCATAAAATTTCAGGTAAAAACTGGATTGATCCTTGTCCCTGTCACCTCTGGCTTGTCTCTGCCCTCCCCCAGTAGGTGTGAGCACTGTGTGTGTGTGTGTGTGTGTGTTGTATGTGTGTATGTGTGTGTGTGTGTTGGGGGTTGGGTGGAGTGGTGGTGCGAAGGGTGAGGGCACTCAGACAAGAAGAGGCCCTGTCTCATGGGAGACACAGACTGGTCCAGGAGAGAGGGTACACGTTCTCCTTAGGACTGCCTGCCTCGTGGAATACAAATAGGGCACACTGTGCTGTGGCATGTGTCAGGAGGGCACGTGTGGCATGACAGGTGGTAGGAATTCTGGGCTGAAGACTTCTGAAGGAGAGAGCCTTAAACCAGTAGCTCCACTTGGGGGCAGGGGATTATGGGCAGAAGGAACTCTGGCTTGGAAATTCTACTTTCTGAATAAGAGAGTGCTTGTTTGGGCCGGATATGTTCCACAGGGATAGCAGTGCTGCTCGCTCCACCTGGGATGGTGAGCTAAGTATATTTTAATGTGCAGCTGCAGCTCCGGCCCAGGGCCCCTGATCAGGCCCTAGGCATCTGGCTGGAGAGGGTCTCTCTTAGGCATATGCTTATTATAGACTTGTTCTGAACACTTAACATGCCTTCTCTTTCCCAGCTGCTAAATGCCCATTTCCAAGTTATTGAAATTCACTGGGAAGTATGGTTAATATGCGAATATAGATTAGCCAGCCCCCCTGCCACTGAAGCAAAGCTGCCTGCTTGGCAGCCTCCGGTACTCAAGATTCATGAAATATCTGCACAAGCAGGGAGAACAGGGAATGACTGGGCTGGGGTGGGAAGAGGGGGCAGGTTTAATTCCTGGGCTGCTAATGAACCTGATTGCAGCCAACACTCGATTAGACCCAGGTGGATTACACACTGGGCAAGCCGTCTGTAGAAAACGTTCAATCCCGTGAGATTTTCCCCATTGCTCCACATACTCAAAAAGCTTCCAAGCAGCCTGACCCAGCCATTAATTGGTGTGCGCTTACAGACGGGCAGCTCATTTCCATACTGGTTGAAGCAAAACATAATTAAGAAGGCAAACATGCTGTAAGATATGTACAATATCTGTATTTCCTGCCACCATTTGAAGTCAAACAACACTGAGTTTTTTGATTATCCGCCGTTTTGGACTAATCACCCCACTGCTCTCCCCTGTTAGGAGGAACCAATGAGAAGGAGCCACTGCCCAGGAGGCTGTTTTAACAAACATCCCAGAACATGCACATTCAAATGTGTTTTTCTTTCAAAATAGCCACCTTGGGACGGTGTCTTGCTTGAGACACCTCGGGAAGTTCTTTTTGTTTGTTTGTTTTTGGCATTGCCTTTGGGTCCTCTCCTCTATTCTTTAAATGACTGTGGTTTATGGAAGGGGCAGACCTCCATCTCGGGAGGACAGGACTGGTTTCTGGTGACAGCAGAGAGCATTTTGGAGCCAAGCGTAGTGAGTCAAATGTGATGTTTTAGTTCTTACTCATAAGGTTTGTTTTCCTACTTTCTTTCTTTTTTTTTTTTTTCCTTTTTCCAAGAAAGTAGTTTGAGATGAACTTCCTGAGCATTGCCTAAGCAAGGAGGTGAGCTCATCAGCGTTCCCTTGAACAAAATGAGCAAGAGAACCTCCCCCTCCAACAATGACACACGTACTTTTTCTTCTTCCCAGAACACAGCTCTGAGCTCGGTATCCACTGACAGTCGCCTGGGCAGGACTCTCTGAGAAGCCCTGGGGCCTCTCTTTTGTGGAGATGCTAAAACACTGTTTCAAAACGGCCTCCTCCAGCCAGACTAGCTCCCTCAGCCACCCAACCAATCCTCTCCCACCTCTCAGGGCCGCTGATCAGCCTGTGCCAAAGCAGGCAAATACACATGAATGTCAATGTCCAAGGTGATTGGGAGGAAGAAACCATGGCAACAGCCTCCAGCAAATGAATCAAATGTCCCGAGGAGACATTCCACTTCCAGAGGGGCAACGTGGGCTGCAGTGACCGGACGTTGGACACGTTTCCAAAGGAGAGGCATGAAGCCATTCCAGGAGATGGCAAGGGGTAGGATGTGTGGATCCCCAAGAGGGCCAATCGCGGAGGTCAAACCTCCTACTTAGACTTAGGAGTTCAGATCTACTGGCTAAATAATAAATCAAACGTTTTTGTGTGTAGTCAGAGGGAAGGCTGTGTCAGTGGAGAGGAGTGGGCAGTGTTGGCATGGCTATGTACTTGGTAAATCTGTTTTTAAGTTGTTGAGTAAGAGACATCCTAGATCCATTCCAGGTCTCTAGGAAGGCAGGTGAGCTGTCCCCGGTACCCTCCCAAATTTCCCTAAATCAAATTCCTTCCTGTAAACTATCCAGATTGTAAATGAAAAAGTAAGATTTCTGCGAATGAAGTTCAGAAAGGCAGACCCCCAAGGGACAGGGGCTTCAGGACTAGGGGGAATCTCTGTGATAGGTGCATCCCTTCTATCTTCTTCTGGGATCCAGGACCCCCTGAGGACACCATTCCCTGGAGATTTTCCCCGACACTAGGGAGAAGTGAATTCTGGGGTTGTCCCTTAGCTTCTCCTTCCGCAGGGGATGCTTTCCAACCTGCTCCAATAATTTCCTTGTCTTCATTTCCCTGGACACAGGGCCTACAGATTCAGAGAAACTAGAATTCCATTCTTTCCTCTAAGGAAAACCATTAGACCTGCACTTAGCAACCACCAGGAGGGTATTTTTAGCTCTCTGGCAGAAGTGTAATGTACAAAATGTAATAATCTCGGCCTTGAAGTTCCTCACAGCCCCATTCAACATGAAATTGTGGCTGATGGATGTTCTTGGAGGCAGCAGAAAAACAGGGCCAACGAGCTAGTCTGCTGTTGGCCTCCTCTGTTCAGGATGTAGGTAACGGAGATAGCAGTGAAGATCAGAAACACACAGACTTAAGAAATCAGCATTCAGCTGTCGGGAAAGCTAGACCCCAAGTATCCATTTCCTCCTTAGGCCAAGTTCACAGGCCATCGGCTAAATTCACTAAGCTGAAATCTCAGAGCGAACCAGGTGCCTGGACCTCTTCCCCTAATTTATGCTGTGGCCATGAGCAAGTCCCTTCACCTGTCTGCCTCACCTGTAAAGTGATCCTTTTCAATACAGTAATTCTGTAATTCCAAATACTACCAGAAACTGATACAAGACAAAAAACAAAGGGTTTAGGTGGGCAGAGGCCCAAAGCAACCAAATGGCATGGATTTGCTGAGCACTTGTGACATATTCAATGCAGCTAGATGGCTAGTCTGGACCAGGCTGCTCTGCTTCTGGGGTCCTCTTTAGACACATTTTAATTCTCATGATACACCAACCTCCCACCTGACACCTTTGCTTCCAACTCTCCTACCCTGACTTCGGTTGCTGAGAACCCAGGAATTGTATTTTGATTCTGGACCAAGCAAAATAAAAACTAGGCAGGTTCACTTTTCTCCAAAACACTTACAGAACCTGATCTGAGGCCGAAGAAAAGTGACTTTTGAATTAGTTACTATTTTCAGACCACCTAGGGGGTAGGGAGAGATAGGGATTTTATTCTTCATTTTCTACCCAGGCTCTCCCCAAGGCAGAGAAGGCAAGAGGAGGAAGCAAGAGGAGCAAAGGGAGATTTACGGGAAGATGGAAGGAGAGGCTGGAGCTGAGGCCCTTGCCCAGAAGTGGGAGGAGATTGGGAGCCCTTTAACGATGAATCTAGTTCCCTGGTCCTCTTTCCCTTCCCTCCAAGGAACTGTCTTTCTGTCTCCAGGAAGGTGGGTTCCACATCTAGAAGGACAGATTGGGATCCTGTCTCAGCGCTCCATCATTCATTCATTAACTCATTTCTTCAAATGCACTTAGAGAAGTACCTGCTGTGTGCCAGGCACTGTGCCGAACACTCTGGGGGATGCAAAGAAGCTTTATTTTATTTATTTATTTATTTATTTATTTATTTATTTATTTATTTATTTATTTTTGTGGTACTGAGGATTGAACTCAGGGGTATTCTACCTCTGAGCTATACCCCCAGCCCTATTTTTATTCTTTATTTTGAAACAGGGTCTCACTAAGTTGCGGAGTGACTCACTAAGTAGCTGAGGCTGAGAAGCTTTAGATATGATTCTGTCCCCAAGGAACTAAAATCTCAGAGATACTGTATATTCCAGAGACAGGTATCCTGCCCAGTTAAAAAGATGCTCACTTATTCAGTGAATTCATGTCTTATTAAGTGGTAGGCACTGTGCTAGGCACTTACATGTTGTTTGGCATGTCAGTGATTTACAACAGAGCTGGAATGAAGTATCTCTAGTTATTAAATATTCCTATATCCAAAAATGCTCAAAAATCCATCAGACTTTCAGCTTCCACCCTTTCAGTTCACGTGTGCCTATATGCACACGCTTGAGAAAAGGGTGGAGACCTGGGATGAGGAGCCCGGCAGATAATACATTGAACAGAGGGACCAGTTCACTTCTGACATGATTATAACCAGTGAGGAAGGCCCAGAGCCAGTGTGTGTGTGTGTGTGTGTGTGTGTGTGTGTGTGTGTGTGTGTGTGTGTGTGTAGGGAATGGGGAATTATTACGAGGATGGAGCAGATACTTTTTTTTTGGTGCTGGAGGTTGAACCTAGAGGCATTCTATCTTCGAGCAACTCCCCAAGCCTGCCCAATTTTATTTCTTTTTTGGATGTAGGGTCTTGCTAGGTTGATGAGAGTCTCACTACTTGCTGAGGCTGTCCTCGAACTTGTGATCCTCTTGTTTCAGTAATCCCACATATAGGGATTATAGGTGTGTGCCACCACACTTGATCCTTATTTTTTATTTTGAAACAGGGTTTCACTAAGTGGCTAAGCTTGGTCTCAAGCCTGTAATCTTTCTGTCTCAGTCTTCCAATTACTAGGGTTCTTGTAATCCTCCTGTCTTAGTCTCCCAATTACCAGGGTTACAGGCATGTGCTACCACATCCAGTTGGAACAAATAGTTTCTGTCTTGTGTATCAAGGACCCACAGCAATTTGCTTCAGTTATCCATGCCAGGAGAGAGGTCTGATAATGGAGAATCTTCTTTATCATTTCCAAACCCAAGTCCCTGGTGGCTGGTCATCAGCCTCCTATATGTAGTAGGGCTGAGGGAAAGTGTCCTTGACTTTCCTGTTGAAGAACGTTCATCCAGAGCACATGTCACTTGGACCTTACATTTGCTATGAATATCCCACCAGCACAAAACCAAACCTCCAAATCTCAGGGAGCAAAAAAGAAGGCTGATAGACAAGAATAACCTACAACATTTATTGGAGATCTATTATGTACCAGTCATTCTGTTAAACACCCCACATATATTAACTCATCTAATACTTACACACACACACACACACACACACACACACACACACACACACACAATCCCATGGGGGCAGTGTGCTATCATTTCCCTTTTTCTATATGAAGGATCTGTGGCATGGAAAGGTTAAGAGACTTGCTCAAGGTCACACAGCTGGTTGGTGGGAAATGATGTGTGCCTGGGACAAAAGTCCCATCTGAGCCTCAGAGCTGTCTTGCCTCTGGGTTACTGGAAAGGGAAGTCTGTACTTATCTCCTCTGGCTTGCTGCCGCTGCCAACTTTCAGGCGAGCAAGCAGAAAAGCATGTACGTGAAACCTCTTCCTGTCTCTTTGCTGAATCCCATTTCCCAGAGTGTGAAATGCGCTCCCCTCCTGCCAGCCACAATATGGCCTTATTATGCCTAATAAGACACAGGCACCTAGTCAGCATGAGCTCAATTGCTGAGAGAAAGGGAGGTGTGGGGACTGTGCTTCCACCCCAGCCTTCTCCCATCTAGGCTGTCTGGGGCTGGGCCCGAGCCCACAGCGCAGGCAGGGCTCAGGTGCAGACTCTTCTCCCCACCCCTGTCTTCTCTGCCCCATTCACTCTGGTAGCAGGGTTCTGGGGAGGAAAAGAACAGAACAAAGAGTGAAGCACTCCCCCTGTTGTGTACTGGTGCTATAACCTGCACAGCTGACTGCCAAAGCCGACAGATGTGAGAGGTCAAGAGAAAGGGCAACCTCATTAGTGGAGCTCATGGGATGCTCTAAGCACCCTCCCTACAGTCTTGCCTCCTAGAACAGAAGTTGATGGCCAAAGCGCAAAATAAGCAATGTGACAGTTAATTTTCTGTGTCAACTTGACTGGGCCATAGGGTACCCAGATAGTTTGTCAAACATTATTCTGGGTGTGTCTGTAAGGGTGTTTCTGGATGAGATTGGTATCTGAATCAGTAGATGGAGTAAAGCAGACTGGCTTCTCTAATGTGGGTGATCCTCATCCAGTCAGTTGAAGGCCTGAATAGGGCGAAAAAGCTGACCCTCATGCAAATAAGAGGGACTTCTTAGCTGGGTATGGTGGTGCATGCCTGTAATCCCAGTATTTGGAAGGTGGAGACAGGAGGATCACAGGTTTAAGGCCAGCCTAAGCAACTTAGTGATACCTTGTTTCAAAATAAAATAAATAATGAATACAAAAATAAAAAATAAAATTAAAAATGAGGGAATTCTTCCTGTCTGACTGCTTTAAGCTGGCATCTCAGTCTTTCTCAGCCTTTAGATCCTACCGGAAGCAGGATCTCATCTTGGGTCTTAAGCCTGCTGGTTTTAGGACTGGAATGACACTTTGGCTCTCCTGGGTTTCCAGTTTTCTGACTGTAGATGGTGGAACTTCCCTGCCTCCATATTTACATGAGTCAAGGCTGGCTATCTATCTATCTATCTATCTATCTATCTATCTATCTATCTATCTATCTATCATCTATCTATCATCTATCTTTTATCATTGACCTACTTACCTATCTATCTCTGGTTGATGCTGTTTCTCTGGAAAACCCTAACTAATATAAACACCATAAATATTCATTGGCAGGGACCTGGCTGCAGCTGGGTGGGCTGGGTTTTTGCATGTGACTGATGGTTCTGAGCCGACGCATTTATATTCTTGCCTCGCAGCTTCTAGGGATTACTTAAATGGCCCCTGAAATACAGCCTTGAACAGGAAACTCAGCATGAAGGCATTTCTCTGGCCAAATATTCCTAGATATGGCCTGTTTTTCAAAGCTTGAAATTAAAATCCATGCTCAAAGCTCTTCATTTTTTCCCCCCCAGCTCTGCAAGTGCTAGAGGGCTGAAAAGAACCACATGGTGTGAAAAGTTGAACATGCCTTATCTCAACCTTGCAGAGAGAAGCTTGCTTGGGTGTCCAGAAGCAAGCAGAGTCTGAGGGAGACATGTTTGAGTTCAAGGGGATTGTCCTGACCAGTCTCCCGCTTCTGAGAAGGAGGGCTGTCATCCCAACATGCAGTCTCCACAGTTCCTCAAGATCCCCTAGGAAGGCGCCACCACAAGCTCCCCCACTCATTGTTCTAGTGTTGGATCATCTGGAAGACTTCAAATACTTGGACTGTAAGGAACTGATGTTTCTGCAATGCAGACTTTAATAGGTGAATCCAGGAATAGGCTGGTGAGGAGTGGGGATGGGGGTCTTAGCAATGGGATCTGGGTTCAATTCCAGCCCAAACACCACCTATGAGACTAGGGCAAGTTACTTAAGCTCCTTTGTACCTCAGTTTTATTATCTGAGAAAGGGGATAACTATAGTGCTAACCAACCCTTAGGGCTATTGTGAGGATTACATGAAATTTCATATAAATTAGGTGGTGGGCCTATAGTAATACTATATACATTTTAGCTATTATTAGAGCTATCATTGAATATTCATAGATTGATTAAATAGCTTATCTTTCTTTGTTTCCCCTACCAAGGCTAAAATTTGCCAGATATTCTAAAACTTAAACTTATAATAATAACATGAGGAGACACTAAACATTTTGATTTCAGATATGATCCATCTCCAACCTAGACTTAGCAGGGACTCCTCAAGACATAGTCTTGGTGATGAAAGACTTAGAAATTGAGTTATTGAGGCCGACATACTCTCACTGGGTTACAAGTTGGCAACTACTACTGTAGGAGGCAAAACTGAGAAAGTGAGGGTCCAGGGAGGGTTTACCCAGCTGGGGTAGAAACTGCCCATAGCACATGGACATGAGGTAGGAGCCTGTGGCCCTGGGTAACATGGCTCATGTCCCAGGTGGGTGGAAGGTGCTGTCTCCTCTGGGGCATGGATTAAGAGAGGCACTCCGAATGGCAAAGAATGAAGTTTTGAAGTTTCCTGCTGGGACTTCTTTGCTAGGGCCATATAAGTACGGTTTAGGAGCACAATGTCTTAAGTAATAAAGGAGGAGGAGGAAAAAAAATAATCCAGAGAGAAATCAACTTATGGTTCATTTAAACCTTATTGAAATTTCTACTGTGGAAACATTTAAATATCATAGTTACTGCGGTGTGCCTTCGCTCCTGCTATTCCCCAGTGGATGTTCCATTGCACATTTGGTTGGGGAGCAGAACAATAAAGCTGCTTGGAAATTGCTTTCCCACTGCTAGGTAATTACAACAGGTTTTTATTCCAAATGTAAAGAATGCACTGTTATTATTATTTTTTTAATAAAGGAAGCTCTTGGTGGGTCCCAGCCCCCTGCACCCCCAACCTCAGTCTGCACTGGCCCTTTGCTCCCACATCCCATGGCATCCCCTCAACACGGCCTCCTCTGTTTTCTGCCTTTCCTCCAAGAAACAGCTGCAATCGGCTCTCCAGTCTCAGCTGCTGGCTCCTGTCTCCCAGCCCAGGAGCCTTGCAAGTCACTGTTTAGAAAAAGGGATGGCCCCCTCCAGGTCCCTGTCAAGAACATTAAATATTTAGCCTGACTCCATCCAGGCCATCAAACACACTCAGTCTCCCTTTCTTACCCAAAGTGACACATTTCCCCACCTCCATCTTTTTTTAATCCCAAGCAAGCAATTCAAGATTAACTCAGCATTTGTCAGCTCTGTCTGAGCATAGGCGTGCGCTCATAGGCTCTCTCCCACCAGACAGAGCAGAGAAAAAGTGCCTTTTGTGCTGTTGGATGCACAGTTCCGCCCGGCAGCCAAGTGAGCACCTGCCCAAGGCTGGGTGGGCACCAGTCCCCGCCAGCTGCCCGCACGCACGGGCTTTGCTCTTGCAGCTGGTGTCTCAGGCTTAGCTCTGGGCTGCCTTCCCCTGTCACCTGACACATTTCTTCCTTCCCTAACCCTCTCTGCCTCTGGCTACTGTGAACTCTTTTTATACTACTCCTCTTCCAATGTCACCAGGAGGGAGTAGAGTCGTAATAGCCACTGCACCTCATGTGACACAGTGGGAGTCCAAGGCAGCCTCTAGGGCAGGGCAAAGAGCAGGGGCCTGAAGGTCAGCCCATCCTTCTGTGTGGCTCTTGGTGCTCTCCCCACACCCCAACTCGATGCCTCAGTTTCCTTCTCAGTAAAATAAGAGGTATAGACTAGATCACGCAACTTGTCATTTCAGTAATATTCACTGCAGTCCATTATCTGCTGTGTTGCCTCCCCCATGCCCACATGTCCTTCCTGAATATAAACACAGGGCTAGAGCCAGATGAAGCGCTGTGCTTGGCTCAGACTCACTTGCTCTGAGGGGGCAACTGTCTGTTAATTATCAGATTTATTCCTGGGAGAGGAAGAGAGTGACGAATGCCATGATGCTCTGGTGTATTGAAGAAATATGAATGGAGACCCAGCAGCTTCAGACGGAGGTAGGTGAATGGCCTTCCAGGACCGACTGGCTGCAGCTTCCGGAGTTGGTCTCCTGCACTCAATTTTTGGCTTTGATCTTTGGGGAAGCCACTTACCTCTCTAAGCCAGAGACTCCACAGGGAAACTAAGTGTTTCAGTCAGTATTCCCACTGCTGGGACCCAAAATACCTGACCACCACAACTTAGAAGAAGAAAGGTTTATTTGCTGATCATCTGGGGGTCATTAATCCACACATATAGTTCATTTATGCTGGCTGCTAAGCAGGAGCCAGGGCTACAGGTCCTCAGGGCATGATGGAAGGGAAGCAGGGAAGAGAAGGAGGAGCAGGCTTAGGCTCAAGGAAGCACGGAAGAGAGAACATAAAGCTGCAGCAGCCTGCCTGGAAACACTGTCCTGAGCTAAGATCCTGGGGACCTCTTCCCAGCAACCAAATCCCCCTTCCAATAGGGCTGCCTCCTCTAGCGCATGAGGTGTGGGAGACATTCTAAATCCAAAACCTAATCCAAACAGAGGCAAAGGCTCTGTTTCCACACTCCTTAAGAAGTACTGACTGCAGCTCTACACTGGAGTGAGGCAGAGTACAGTTTGCATGTTCATCAGGGTCCTAAGACTTCCCAAGGCCAGTGTGAGTGAAGAGAGAGAAGATCCACTGCTGGTGTCTCCTTGCCCCAGGGACCAGAACCTCTGAAGAAGAGGTTGGAGGCAGAGAGTTGGGAGCTAAGAAGGGGCCTGGAGGGAAAGCTCTGTTGTTTGCTCCCAGCCAGGAGTGCCCATGAGGTGACCTTGCAGAATGGAGCCCCAGGGTATTCAAGAAGGCAGTGTCCAGACTGGAGGATGCACCTAGGCGGGTTTCTGAGGTGCGGCCAGCTCAGTGCAGAGGGCGAGGGGGTGGGGGATGGGAGGACAGCAGCGGCTGTGCTGGGGGCGGACAAAGGGAGAAGACAAAGATTATTTTAAACCTGTATTAATCACTGCTCCAAACAGGGACTGGGGGTGGGTGCCGCAGCTGTCACAGGGAGGCTGTGGAGGGTGGTGGAAGAGTCCAGCAGGGAGGGGCCCGGAACTCTTCACTTCCACCCAGGACCTTGGAGCAGCCCATTTGGAAGTCCGGGGCCTGACCCAGTCTTTGAGGCTTGCTGAAGTTCCAGAGTAAAGAAATAGCAAAAACCAGCTGGCCTCCCTGCCTCCAGGTGCCTTCCTTGACAGCCTACCTTCTGCTGTTGTCAAGAGTTAGCCTAACATGGTTTGGATCATGTGACTTTTCTCAAAAGCTAGTAATGGCTTCCCATTGTCCAAACAACTAGCCTCTCCCTTGGCCTAGCATACAAAGTTCTTGACTACTGGCCCATCAGGACCCTGCAGCCCCAAGCCCCATCTCCAAGCCACCATTGTAACAGTGACTGTCCTCAAAGCACTCATCATGTTGTAGGCACGGAGCTAAGGCTTCCATACAATACGTCATTGAATATCCATGTCCACCTTGCAGGCATCTGTCTACAGGTAAAGAAACTGAAGCTCAGAGAAGTTAAATAACTGGACCAGGGTCTGTCTGATACACAAGCTTATGCTCTGAACTTCTGGAGAATTCCACAGACATTCATGAAACCTTGCTTTTTCAGCTCTTATCTCACCCCAGTAGTCTCCTCTTTCCCCTTTGTCCTTATAAACGTCCTCCTCGTTTTTGAGGACTCAGCTCAAATGCCGTCTATTTCAGGAAGTCTTCCTGTTTGGAATCCAACCACAGGCTCAACAAACATGTATTTACTTCACTGCTGTTTCAGTAGGTTCCTATTATCTTCATTTTATAGATAAGAAAACAGAGGCTTAGAGAAATGAAATAAAGTATCTGTGTTCAAACAGCTGCTGAGTGACAGAAGAAAGATTCAAAGTCAGGTCCCTGGATGGTCCTGAGTCCAGTGTTCTTCAAAACATTTTCAACTGCGTCAATGACCCTTCCTTTATGCATCCACAATCCTTTGTTTGTGCCTTTATTTAGCTTTATCAGATTTCGTGTGTCTAATATCTGCCCTAGGATATTAGAGTGCTCAATAATAACTACAATATTCACTTATTACTATATATACAAGGCATTGAAGACACTTATTCTTTTTGCTTTCATAAAGCAATCTCCATCCTTATTTCTTATAGATGAAAAAGTGGTTCTTCAAGGCACTAAGAATTATATCTGGTTAACACAGTCTCAATAGCCCAGTGGGATTCTGATGCAGATCTGCCCCACCATAAAGGCTTTTTTTCCACCATAAAGGCTGTCTCTTGTCGGCTCTTCAACAGCTGGGTACATGCTTTATTTATCCTTGAGTGAATAAGACCCTCATAACATTTGGATAGTGTAGGAGCTCAGTGAACGTGGAAATAGGCCATTCTTGGCTGGAAGCACTGGTCCTCATAGTCTCCTTGGGGACCCTGGAGCTCTAGGCTCTGTCGACATCAACAACTCCTTCTTTAATGTTTCAACGCAATTTTCTTCGACTTAATCCTCTACAGAGGTATTGGGAAGTTCTCCCCACCCCATTTGACAAGGATTTTGAGAGGTATCTTTGAAGAGGCAAAGAGGGCCACCCTACTGCGCCTGTTTCCTTGTTAGGGAATTTCCCCATGACTTCCTAACTTTCTATAGATTCTATGCCATTCTGATGGGGTGGGGACAGCAGAGGGAGAGGAGCCTGAATTGAAGTCATCCCTACGGATATAATCAGTCTTGGGAAACAGAAAAGACAGCCTTTGCCTTGAGATGCCTCAATTGAGGAGGACCCTGCTGGAACAGCTTATTACTCATGAGAGGAACAGTGCCCAAATGGATTCTCTGTGAGACTGGAGAGTCTAGATGATGTCTTACTTCAGTCAGGAGTCTCTCTTGCTAAAAAATTGCATGTTAATGCAAGTTTTGAAAACTAGTAACTGTTAAGAACAGCATGGATTCATAAGGACCATGTGATAACAAAATTAATATTTTAGTTTAAATTTTGGTGGTACATGCCTGTGATCCCAGTACTCGAGAGGCTGAGATAGGAGGATCACAGGTTATAGGCCAGTCTCAGCAACTTAGTGAGACTATTTCAAAATAAAAAATAAAATAGGGCAGGGGTGTAGCTCACTCTATTTCAAAATAAAATAGGGCAGGGGTATAGATCAGAGGTAGAATGCTCCTGGGTTCAATCCCCAGTTTAAAAAAACTGAGGGGGGATAAGTTTTTAAACCAAGGTTTCTCAAATTTAGGTATGTTTATGGTACAGGACCCTGGGCTCTAGATATTTCTATCAACAACTTGGCTAAAGATGATGGCATGCTTGCCATATGTACAAACTTCACAAGACTTGGAGACATGAAACTATGTAAGTCAAAAGACTGAAGATGCAAAAAGACCTCAGACATTGTTAGGTGGAAAAAAGCTAAGCCTTGGAGTAGTGTATGCTGCATGCAAAAAGTGAACGAAATACAATAACCAGTATTACTATTTGTTTAAACCTACATAAGGAAACTCTGAAAGGTTAACACAGGAAATTAAGAATGCCATGGTCCTGACCTATGCTGAGGGAAGGCTGGATAGATGGAGGATGAGGATGATGTGGAAACTTCTCACAGTTTACCATATTAACATTTTTTTTTTCTGAAGATGAAAGTGCATTATCTATTCAAATAATGAAATTAAAAAGTGATTTCAACCTATAGTCAAAATAAACGCAATGTGACTGAACAGATGCTCATCAATCCTACATTAACTTAAAAAATTAACTTGGCCAGTATGATGAAATTAGGCTTAATAAGTTCATGTGAAAATAAGGTAGGAGTTTTTAGTTGGTCACAGGCCAGCAAGCCAACTGTGTTAGTCAACTTTTCCATTGCTGTGACCAAAATACCTGACAAGCACAGCTTAGAGGAAGAAAGGTTATTTGGGCTCATAGTTTCAGAGGTTCAGTCCATAGTCAGCCAGCTCCAAGGTAGTCACTGGGGTGGCAGGGAATGGTGGAGGGGCGCTGCTCTCACATCCTGGTGGCCAGAAGCAGAGAGAGCAGGAGGGGGTCAAGGGTGTATATAGTCCCCAAGACCACCCCCCAGTGGCCTACCTCCTCTAGCCATGTCCCACCTTCGAACCTTCCTGCACTGGGGGCACGCTTCCAACACACGAGCCTTTGAGGGACATTCTATATCCAAACCATCACACCAGCCGATTAACAAAGAGACACGTTAACATACACGAAGGAAGGCTTGGGCTGTCTTCAGTATCCAGATCAATGTCAATGTCCCATTGTACTCTGGGAAGGTCAGACCAAATTCACAGTGCTACCTTCAGCTCTTTCTGCTTTATTTTTGGAAAGGCATTGACAAGTGTGTACAAAGGACAGTAACCTAGATTCCAGCAAAGAGATAGAAACCATGAAAAATATGAGGGATAGGTGATGAAACTAGAGACACTTAAATTGGAATAGAGAAGACTCAGAAGGGACAAGAAAGCTATCTTCAAACACTTGAAGGGTTGTCCTGTGCGAGAGGGATTAGTGTTTTTTTGTGTAGCCACTCAAGACTGCAGGCTCCAGGCTGCAGAACCAGGCCCTCTTCAACTTATTAGGAGGCCAATTTCAGTTCAGAACCATGTGAAGGCTGCCTTGTGAGATAATAATAAAATAGTTACACTTATTGAGCACTTACAAAGCGTCAGGCACTGTGATAAGCATTTCTCCTGCATTATTTCCCTGACTTTTCACAACACTCTGACAAAGGCAGTTTCTTCATTGTCATTTTTAACAAAAGGGAAAACTGAGCCTTAGAGAGGTTAGGTAAATATGTTGAGGTAACACAACCAGTAGATGTTGGACCAATGTGACCCCAACACACATATTCTCTGCCACTAAGCCTGCTGCCTAAAGGTAGTGAGCTCTCCACCATGAGCAGCATTGAAAAGAGATATAAACACTGCCTGGACACAATGATATGAGAATATCTCTGCAGCCAGCAGAAAAGCCTGTTTCATGCTTAATGTGTAGTCTTCTGAGAGGATAAGCCAGGGAATGGAGTGAGGCATATGTAGTGAAGCTTCTGCTCATATTCACCTAGGAACAAAATTGGTTTTGGTGGTCAGCATTATTGGGTGGTGGTCAGTAAAAGACAGACAGGAGAGAGTGAATGAGAAGCACTGCCCCAGGGCTGGAGAGTTGGCTGTTTTGTTCAAGGAGGCTTGTGACAGCACATTCAAGTTATCATATACAGGAGCCCCCCCTTAGCTCCAGTTTTATTTTCTGTGGTTTAAGTTACCTATAGCCAAACATAGTATAAAAATGTGAAATGGAAAATTCCAAAAGCAAACAATTCACAGGCTCTACATTGCACAACATCTGAGTAGCATAAAGAAAGCCAATGCCATCCCACTCCATCCTGCCCAGGACACGAGCCATTCCTTTGTCCTGCACATCCCCACTGTATTTGCTACTCACCCAGTAGCCACCCAGTATCATCTCAGTGATCAGACTGGCTATCATGGTATCACAGTGCTTGTATTCCAGTAACTCATATTTTAGCTCATAACAGCCCCCAAGTGTCAACGTAGTGATGTCAGCAATTTAGATATGTCAAAGAGTAACCATAAAGCACTTCCTCTAAGTGAAAAGGTGAAAGTTCTCTACTTAGTAAGGAAACAACAACAGCAAAACTATGCTGATGTTGCTAAGATTGACAGCAAGAACAAATCCTCTGTGAAATTATGACGAAGAAAAATATCATGCTAGTTTTGCTGTTGCTCTTCAAAATGCAGAAGTCACAGCCACCATGCACAAATGCTTAGTTAAGAAGGAAAAGGCACTAAATTTGTGTGTGTATGTATAGAAAGAAACATAGTATGTATAAGGTTTGGTACTATCCATGGTTTCAGGCATCATCTGGGGACTGTGGAACGTATCACTTGTGGATAAGCGAGACTGCTGTATTATGCTTTCCAATTCACAAGGCCCCTCCATGGACACAATCTCATTTAAGTAATCAACTGCCTTGTAATAAAATAAATGTCCCTCTGGCAGGATAGGCATGGGAAAGGATGGGGAGAAGTTTCTCCAGAGATGGAAGGGGAGAATGATAACTCAATTTGATGGCTGCCAGACTAAGAATGAGGATGGAGGTGAGGGAGGATAGGAGAGAAAACCCACATAACTCTTCCAGCCTCATCTGAGGGTCCAGCCAGACTTGCTCGATTGCTTGTAAGTACATAAAAGTATTTCTGAAGTAACCAAACTCTGAAAGACAAAGGACCAATTGAGTACTTTGATTCCTCTATCATGGATGGCAAGATTTATTGGTTAGAAAAGGGAAGAGACAGCAAGTAAGCCAGCTTTAAAACTGGCTAAATGGTGGCAGATAAACCAAGTTTTATAAAGTTATCTGACATGCTGGCTGTAAAAGAGAAAGATGAGCAGAACTTAAATATGAGAAGGAATTGCTTTGGAGCATCCAGGAAAATTCACGCTCCATAAGAAGGAACTGGGAAGAAGGACTTGTCATTTGGAGGAGTTCCCAGGAAAACCATTTACACAGGAGGCTTGGGAAGCTGGGTTGTGTGGAAGAGCAACCTCAACCCTCAGACCCAACTACAGGGTCATCCTTGGAAGAAGAGGGAAGCCCCAGGTCTAATGAAGGCCATGGGCCACCAGACAAAGTCACTGGACTGGGTGGAACAGAGTGATTTCCAGAGCTTGCTGAAGAGAGGGCAAGGAGCTGGGGAAGCAGGGACCCAGGACAGCTTGTGCTCAAGACCAGAGGCCAACAACATGGATGGAGTCTCACCTATGGGGAGGGAGGGGAGAGGCCCAGGACTGTCTAGGGACACCTGGCAAAGGAGCTGGAGTACTGCCTCCCAAAAGGCTACATGCCAAGAGAAGAAACCAGAGTGTGGAGGGGTGGACAATACTGAAAAGGAAGATGAAAAGAGGCTGAAAAAAAAAGGTGTAGAAAGGAGGGGAAGGGCAAGATGAGATGAGAGAGAGAGACAGAGAGAGAGAGAGAGAGAGAGAGAGACAGACAGAGACAGACAGACAGAGACAGACAGGCAAGTGGACACACAGAGGAAGCCAGAGGAAAACACACACACAGCAGGACAGAGAACCCTGTCTTGGGGAGACCAGGACCTCTGCAGGGGCTACAAATAAATGAAACAAGGGAGGAGGAGTGACAAAAAGAAGCAGATGCACACTGAGAGAAGAGAGCAGCAGAGAGAAGAAAGAAAGAAGAGTCCTGGATCTGAGGGACGAAGGACTACGTGGGAAGACAGAGGCTCCTTCAGCCATCTGAAGGTCTAGTACAACCCTGGGGGTCTGACATTCACAGACTGTGCTGATGAGGGTCTTCTCTCAGGAGGCAGCAGAGCTCAGCTTATCATGGGGACCTCTGTAGTCCAGGACTGTGTGTCTGTCTTGATGTAACGAGTCTGTCTGGGTAAATGGGGAGCAAGTGGCTGCTAGATTGGGGTTCCCTGTGCTGTGCTCAGCAGGCTGCTGCTTGTCCCTGGACCTGGTCACAGAGCACAACACCGACACCACCAAAGAGTAGAGGCCTGGCCTGGAAGCATGAGGGCAGCCGCCTGGCCCTGCCCCTGGGCCAGCTCCACAGAGTGACAGATGGGCCCTGGCCCCACCATGCAAGGAGGGACAGGAGGGCCCTTGGCACCTACTGTCCCACTGCTGGCATGCCTTCCCCCAGAGGGAGGCTCTATAGGGATTTATAGAGTGCCATCTTTGTGTTTAGAACGTCACTAATGAAATGACGATCCAATGAGGGAAGGCCCACTTAAACATGGAAGCCTGCCTGCAGTGGGAAGGTGAAGATTGCTAAGGAGGAAGAGATGAGACCAGAGCGGGAGCAGGAGGGCTGGGAGGTCAGGGTGGGCTTCATGTGCACGGTGGCATCTGAGGGAGCTGGCAATAAGGGTGTCTAGAGCAAGCATTTCAGGCAATGGAAAGAGCCAGGAGAAAAGTCCAAAGGTGAGACTCTCCTGGAATGTTAAGAGACAGCAGACAGAGTGGCTGGCACCAAGAGGGAGCGTTGTAGGCAATGGAATCAGAGACACCATGGGAACCACATCCTGGGGGTCCTGGAAGGACACGGTAAAGATGGTAGCTTTGCTTCTGGGTGCAAAGGAGAGCCATCATAGGGTCTGGACCAGAGGGAAACATTCTGATTGAAGTTTGAAATGGGTCATGTTGTGATGAGCAGATATGAATCAGGATACAGGAAGAAGACCAGTTAAAAGGATACTAGAAGCCAGGCATGGTGGCACATACCAGTAATCCCAGTATTTGGGAAGTTGAGACAGGAGGATTGCAGGTTCAAGGCTAGCCTCAGCAATTAACAAGACCCTGCTTCAAAAAATAAAAAAAATGTTAAAGGGGTCTGGAAGTATAGCTCAGAGGTAGAATGCCCCTGGGGTCGGGGGGAAAAAGGACAGTAGATAAAGCAGAGATGATGATGGTTTTCCATAGTGTGGCAGAAGCAGGGGTGGGGAGACAGCACAGCAGGGACTATGTGTACACTGAAGGAAGGGATGCAAGGTTTCGTGAGAGGTTGGGGGACAGGATAAACAGAAGACTCAGCATGACTCTACTGCTTTTGACTTGTGCACATGGAATAGATGGAGTTTTTGATCAATGAATATGAAAAGGCGGAGCAGGTTTGGGCCAGCAGGAAAGGGGAGGAAATCGAGTTTGGTTTGGGACTCACTGAGTGTGAGATGTTCTCTAGATTCCTAAGGGGAAATGCAAACTGGAGACGTAAAGAACTGGGATGATCTGTAAGTCTGGAGTCTGGGAAAGAGGTCTGCAGTTAGACATTCAGGGGTCTTGGTATGTGGAGTATTTAAAGTCAGGAGATTAGAGGAGATAATCCAGGAGTGAGTGCAGCTGCAGTAACGGATCCAGGGCCAGTCCTGGGCTCTTCCACACCTGTAGGTGAGGGAGAAGAGAGGCCAGCAATAGAGTGAACAGAAGGGTAGGAAGACCGGGGCAGCATGGCGTCCTGGAAACCCGATGGTGTCATGAAGGAGTGAGTGACCAAGTAGCCTAAATGTTGCTGAGATGAAGGGAGGGCTGAGAAATGACTGTGGAGTTCAGCACCACAGAGGTCACAGCGATCTCAGAGGGAAGTGCTCAGGAGAGTGGTGTGGCTGAAGTCCTGGATAGGTGGGTTTCAGAGATCCCAGCGCAGAGGGCTGCACAGCTCAGTGAAGGAGACTGTGGCCTGGCCCGGTATGCCTCAGTTCAAACCCCAGCTTTGCCACCGGCTAGTGGTGTTTGAATGTTTCTTTGCTCCATTTCCTAAGCTTAGGCCACCTGCCTCATAGAGTTGTTATGAGGGTTAAACCACTTAGTATGTGTACAGTGCCAGGCACACGGGCAACACAGTTAATGTTTATTAAGTTAAAAAGAAAAAAAAATAGCTGGGGGTGGTGGCGCACGCTTGTAATCCCAGCATTTGGGAGGCTGAGACCAGAGGATCCGGGTTCATGGCCAGCCTCAGCTACCTAGTGAGGCATTCCGCAACTTAGTGAGACCCTGTTTCAAAATAAAGAATAAAAAATAAATGGGGCTGGGGATGTAACTCGGAGGTAGAATGCCCCTGAGTTCAATCCCCAGTACCAAAAAAAAAAAAAAAAAAAAAAAAAAGAAAGAAAAAATAGGACGAGATGAATCAGACATTCTTTCAAGGAGGTTTAGCTGCAAAGAGAAGCAAAGAAATGTTGAGGGTTTGTTAGCTGGAAGTGGAAAAAAAAGGAACATATTTGAAGGAAGAAGTAACCATGTCTGAGTGCTGAGAGGAACAGTCTACCAGAGAGAACTCAATGGGACACTTGGTGGAGTCTATCCTGCAAGAAGCATGAGACCTAGCGCCCAACTGTACAGGCTCCACACAGTTCCCTCCCCTTTCTCAGGGTGTCCCCATACACACCTCCTCAGGAAGACCAGCCCAGACTAACCTCTAACACACCCTGTCCCCCTTCTTTGCTGCACTGGACAACGTCTAACTTATTACCTTACTTATCTTGTTGTGCCTGCCCCAAGGGGTATGTAAGCTCCCTAATGCAGGGATTTTTGTCTGTCTTCTTGACGGTCTAGGAAGTGCTTGGTATATAGTAAGTGCTCAGTAAATATTTGCTGAATAAACAAATGAATTGGTATCTATCTGTATGGAGGTAGGTCCTTGCCCCTTGGGGAAGATAAGCTTCCTTCTTCACTTATTCTACAAATACTTTCTGAGCATCTGTATTTCAGGAATTGCATTAGGTTCTGGGGAATTGGAGATGAATGAGATGCCACTCTTGCCCTCATTTAATCAACTTCCGTGTGTGTGTGTGTGTGTGTGTGTGTGTGTGTGTGTGTGTGTGTGTGAAGGATAAAAATGACAAGGCAATTACAACGCCGTGTGGTAAGTCTTACAAGATAGGAGGGATGGGGTCTCATGGACTGGGAAAGGTTTCTAGAGAAGAGTATCTGGGAACAAGAAGAACAAAGCAGAGTTGGTTGTGTGGGATGAGGGGGCAAATCACAATGTTTTAGGTAGATGAGTTGCAGGGACAAAGTCCTGGAAGCCCGAGTTCAAAGCTCACCCCAGCCCTCAGGTCCTCCTGCATGGAGTCTGTCTAGCCACTGTGGACCCCCACACTCTTTCTACTTAGACCTAGCAGCACCTGCCGTATCATGCTTTGCCCTGGATTGTGCACCAACTTGCTAAGATGTGAGTGTTGAGGCTGTAGGCGGTGGTGTGTCTTTTGGGGGAAGGTACCATGGTGCCTCCAGGAGCAATCCATATGTAGAGTGAGCTCAGGAATCATTTGCTCACAAAATCCCACATGCCTACCATGTGCCAGGCACTGCTCTGGGCACAGGGGAGGCAGCCAAGAACAAAGCAGACAAGGCCCTGCTTCCTGGAGCTGTAATCTATGTGGGGAGAGGATTCCACTGGGTTGATGGTGTTGCCACTGACTTCAGGGTCAGGCCACGTTTGGAGCGATGGGAATCAACAATCCTCATGTTGTACATGTTCGGTTTGAGGAGCCTGCAGCTCTGGGCAGAAGGCAGGACAGAAGAGAGAGGCGAAAGCCTCAATACTCAGACTTCTGCAGTCTTCTTTCTCCCCACAACCCCTTGTTCACACCTCAACCAGAATGAGCTTTTCAAGCATAAATCAGATCAAATCAACTGCTGCTGCAGACCCTGCAGTGGCTTTCTGTGACAACTTGCATATGTTCAAGGCCTCCCAAGGCCAGCATGTGGCCCTGTGGTCTGCTCTGCTCACCAGCCCCTCTCACCTCCAGGTGCCCCCTCTCTTCCCCACTTGCTCACTTCTCTGGGTCTCTGCAGAGCTGCCTCCTCTTTCTCAGAGAGGTCTGGCCTCCTGAACCTGGCCGAAGTGTGTTGCCTTCCCACCCTACCCCGTTCCCTCTCTTTCATAGCACTTTGCTTGAAGTTATCTTGGCCATTTGTACATGTATTTTTTTGTTTACTCCCCACCACCACCACCACCATCACCAGAATGTAAGTGCAGGAACTCAGTCTTAATCATGGCTCAGTCCCCAGATTCTAAGGCAGTACCTGGCTCTTAGCAAACACTGATTGACTCTCTTCTCAGGAGTTAAAGGTGGCAGGAAGGATGATTGCTACACTGGCTGCATGGGTGGCCATGTGGGCAGCTCCTAGCTGGGTTGAGAGGTTGCCCTGGAGAAGGGCTGTTCCAGGGCCACCAGGCCAGGAGCCAGCAGGCCCCTAGTATGTGGGAAGAGACATTTCCCTGGCTAGGAGCCTGTGCCTGCCTGACCTGAGGATTTCTTCCTCTTAAACAAATACCCAAAGAGACTCCTCAGTTGGAGCCATAGCAGCAGGAGGAGAAAGATAAGGAGGAGGAAGAAGAGAGAGAAGAGGAGGAAGGAGGAAGAAAAGGGGAAAGAGAAGGAAGGAAGTAGAGGGAAGAGGAAGAAGAGAGGAGGAAGGGAAGAAATGAGGAGGGGGGAAGAGAATCAGGGTGGGGAAATGGGAGGAGAAGGAAGCATGAAGGAAGAGGGAGAAGAAAGGGAGGATGGAGAGACAGTAGAAAGACGGGAAAGGAGGAGGGAGAAGAGGCAGGAGAGGGAAAAGGGGCAGGAGGAGGGAGGACTCTGTCTCCTGTGCGGACGCCTAGGGCTTATTTATCTTGACTGTGAAGGTCCAGGAAGGGCCCCAAGCAACAGAACACACATTTTATGGGTCCCCTTGGCTTCCTAGAGCAAAGCGCACCCCAAATGGGGAGGTGGAAGAAGGGGGTAATAAAAATTAAATTAAAAAAATTTAAAGTTGGAAGAACAAATTATTTGGAGACGAAGCAAAAATATCTGTGACATACCGAACACTGTTTTAATGACAGCCCGAGTGGGAGGACAGTTTAGTCATATTTTTCATTTTCTCTTCCCCGGGGAGCTGCGTTCCAGTGATCAGGCCCTGATAGCAAACTGGCGTGTTCCCTAAAGCAGTTACCTTCTTGGATCATTCAGTGCAGGATGAGTCAGGGGGGCTGCCGAGTAACCCCTTCTCCATATGCTCAGTTTGCCCTCTGTGGGGGGTGTGGGGGCCTGGTGGCCTGGTGGGGAACACCAGTGGGTGGGCAGGAAGCTCAGGAGGAGCAGCACCAGCTCCCCTGCAGGGCTGGTGTGTCCACGCCTCCTGCAAGCTCCCAGGGTGAGGATGTGACTAGTCTCAGATCCGGGGCCACGTCAAGTGCAGAAAAGGATTTCTTCGAAGAAAGCTTGGTTACATGCCAGGAGGAAGAAGTGCGGGAAGCAGTTCTGCCATCCCCTCCCTCAGGCGAAGCACTTCCAGGACTGAAGACAAAAATAATGAGGAGGCTGGTGAATGACTGCAGGGTGAGTGCTTCCTCTCTCGCCCGTCTGGGAAGCAGTGTGACCAGCCACAGCAGCCAGGGAAAGGAAGTGATTCTCCCACGAAGGCAGCTGAGGTGCATCAGAGCGGCACTGGGCCCCGGGCCTCTGGGGTTCTGGAGTCCACTGCCCCCCTGCTGGGCATGGTGGTGGGCAAGGCGCTTCTCTTTCTGAGCTGGAGCTGATGAAAATATGACGGGGAGGCTGGGAGAGGACTTGGCTCTTCACCCAGAAGATATTTATTTATCTGTTTAAGACATGGGGTCTCTCTATGTTGTCCAGGCTGACCTCGAACTCTTGTGCTCAAACGATTCTCCTGTCTCAGCCTCCTGAGTAGCTGGGACCACAGGTGCATGCCACCATGCCTGGCCTTCACCTAGGAGATCTCAACTCATTGTAGATACTATTTTAGTTTTAATACCATTCACTCAACACTACAGTACATCGTTTTAGAAGGTAGGAGGGAGCAAGTATGGTTCTTGTTATACAGGTGGGGAAACTGAGGCCCAGAAAGAGGAGGTGAGTGGACATGGTATTGACAGAGAGTACACCGTGTCATCTGGACCTGACAGAGCTAGAGTACTCCTCTGTTATCTACTTAAAATTCCCACCTCTATTTTTCTGATCTGTAAAATGGGAATAATGAGATTCACCTAGAGCACTGGTGATAAGTCCAAACGAGCTCAAGAAAGTATGTTTAAAACATCCTTCCTCATGAACACGGTCATCAAATCTTGGTTAACAGCAAGAACAGAGAACTGCTGACCCCGAGCCTGGGTTCCGAATGCCCTCCTGCACTTTGTTCCTGGTTTTGTGACTTGCTCCTGCTGCCTCCATGGGGAACGTGTTACTCCTCTCTCTGGCTCAGTGTTCTCTTCTGTTAGATAGGGGTTGTATTGCGCTCCTCAGGGGACAGGGAGCATGAATAAATGTGGAGTGCTTGGAAAACGAAGGGCTCTACTTGTTTTAGCTCTTATTATCTTAGCCTTTCCTTACCTGATCACATCCATGGCTGGGAAATTAAAACGAATTCAATAAAGCCCAACCCCCTGCCCCGAGGACCCTCCGGGATCTTCCTGCCAGCGCTGACTGACTTTCACCTACGTCCCACAGATTAAAGCCTGTACCACAACAGGCCGGGCACGCACAGAGTGGTCACAAAGTGCCGTTATCACTCTGGTCCATCTATCTGATGGTGACTGTGCAAGGTGACTGTTGGAAGTACACAGCCATCTACCCTGTGAGCTTCCTACCGGCTGGGACTGTCCTCTCATCTCTGTGTCTCTGGGAGTGGCATAGGAGACTTTCAGAGAGTGTGTGGCGAGTGAAAACTCAAGCAAGGCAGAACTGCAGAGAGTAAAGGTGCGTGTTGTACTGTTACCTTCTGAGTGTTGGGGCTTGAACTAAAGACGGGGTGCAAGCTTTGCCTTCTAGGAGCTTGGGGTCCCAGGGCAAGGGTGACAGCCGGGGCTCAGAGACAAGCGGCAGAATCCTCAAGTGCAGGGTCCACATGGCTCTGCAGAGGAAGCCGAGAGCACTTTCAGCAGAAGGGGAAGGAGCAGAGGTGGGGCTGGAGGATGACCACAGCTGCCTCCCACCCTCAGCTGTGGGACCACAGACCAGGCTAACATAGCAACCACTTTACACTCCTATTTAGGGACCAAGCCTTGCCAGCACCATCTCAGCCACTCTTTCCTGTCGCCAATGATACTGGCTGGCATGCTAGTTCCAGGGACAGAGTGACACTCCCTATCCCTCCCGTAGCTGTGGTGGGAGTGCTCTCTAACCTCTCTCAAACCTCCCTGCACAGAGGATCAGGGTCCACTCTCATCCCGAAGCTTCTAGCCAATGGTTTGCCCACAGTGCAGGGGTCACTATCAAAACCTCTGTCCAGTCTCCTCTATTTTGCTCAGTCCCTAGTTTATCACTGTTCCAATAAGCGACTCCACTAAGTCCTGAGTGCCTCAGCTGCAGAGTGGGGTCAGGATCCCAGTCCCTCGGGGGCCCTTCTAAGGGCTAGGCGTGGCGCCACGGCAAGCTCGCTGCAAACGCCAGCCCCTCCCCATCCTCTGCTTTCCTTCCTGTCGCTCAGAGTGTCAATCTGAAAAGGATTTTATTTTCCGCTTCTTGCCTTGAGACCGGGGTGGGGTGGGGAGGACAGGGTGGCCCTGGTATTCTGCCTCAAGCTCTAGGCGACTGAAGAAATGTGTCTGCAGAAAGGCATACCGAGACCCACACCGGCCACATATCCCGGGCACAATTTCTGTGGCTTCACGCTCGCCTGGTCAACTACAGTGGGCTGCCATTGTGGGAGGCCGAACTCCACTGGCTACACACCAGGCCCACAGGACTCAGACCTGGGAAACCTTTGACATGTGTAAAAACACAGGGGGTAGGGGGTGTGCAGGGCAGTGGCAAAGGAGGACAGAGCTGGGTACCCCTATGCGATTCCTTGACCACCTGTGTGCATGTGTGGTGTGTCCTAGGGCTGGGAGGGGGGAGCATGAAGCCCCAAGGGAGCAGGCTGAGGCTCCTTCCCACACTCCACCTGAGTCCCTGCATCCAGGGAGGCTATATAATGTGGCCGGGAGCACAGCTGGTCACCTCCCCCATACTTCCTCTAGGTCTCTCCCCTGAGACCCTCACCCAAGCCTTCTCTTTCTTCCCCATCCTCTCACCTCTCCTTGTCATCCCTGGCAGGAAACAGCTTCTTTCTTTCTTTTAGAAGCTTCCATGATGCTGTATCTGAGATCAGGGCATAGCAACATGTCCCGACCCACCTTCCAACCCCCTGAGAGGACACGTTAAAGACTGGTGACAAGTGTGTTTCCCTGCCAAACATCCCTTTGCATGAGGCTCCATTAGATTCTAGAGGAACAAAAGGCATCCTCCACTCTGCAATCTAACCACAAATTTGAATGCAGAGGGGAGAAAAAGATTATGTAGACACGAGTTTTCTATTTTTAATTTTTTATTGGTACTGGGGGTCAAATCCAGAGGCATTCAATTTCTGAGCTACACCCCATCCCTTTTTATTTTGAAACAGGGTCTTGCTAAGTTGTGGAGGGCCTCAGGAGGTTGCTGAGGCTGGCTACAAACCTGTGTGATCCTCTTGCCTCATCCTCCCAAGTACTGGGGTTACAGGTGTGAGCCACTATGTGGGTTTGTTTGTTTTTTTTAGAGACTGCTGCCCAGGCCAGCCTTTAGCTCCGGGGCCCAATTGATTCTCCTGCCTCAGCCTCCTGAGTAGCCGGCACGGGACCATAGATATAGTTTTGCCACTTACAAGCTGGCAAGTTCCTGAGATTCCTTGGGTCCATTTCCTCATCTATAAAATGAGGAAAATAAAACTGTTTTCTTGTCTAGTCCCTGGCAAACAGTGAGAGCTCAAAAATCATTGGCTGAATAGCTGAACAAATGAATATAGAATGACTGTTATCAGAATTAAACGAGATGAGAAGAGCAACACGTTTTTCATGGTGATGTCACATATTAAGCATTCAGTATAGGTGGTTATTATTGTTAGCTATTATCCAGGAACAAAATTTATCATTCAGCAGATTGGTTCTCAGAGCTAATATAAATTCAGGTAATTAGGGCTAAATAGTGACATGGCCCAAAGAATTCAGGCAGTTGCTCCTGGAGTCCAAAGGTGATATGTTGTATTCCAATCCATTTATTTTAACGAGTTTCTATTGAACAGATCTTATGTGCCAGACTTGGTGAGATCTTATGCAAGGGACAGAGGATTAGGCCAAGCTACCCTCCTAAAGGAGTAAATTTCTAGTTGGAGAGGCATGATCAGCTCTTATTAGCATAAATGCCTTCTGGCTGGAGCTGAGGACCCAGCCTCCTTTCTAAGGCCAGGGTGAAACTTATTTCTTCAACAAATATTCCTTTGCCCTTGCTGTGCACAGGCTAGGCAATGGGGACCCCGAGATAAATACAATGAGTTTGATGAGCTGCTCCCAGACTAGATCCTATGGAAATGGGTCAGGACAATTAACACTACAGCAGAGCACCGAGCTCTGAGCACTGCCTCTGTGAGGTGGGGAGGCTCCTGGGGAAAGGACTGAGGAAGAATGCTCTCTCTTTTCCAGGGGATGTGGGGCCCAAAAGCTTCAGCCTGCCTTCATCTCCCTGGAGGCTGGATAACCAAGCTGTCCACCAGGCACCCCATGTTGAAGACCCCAGCCAGTCCCTGAAAGTGGCATTTCCCGCTGTGGTCCCCAGAAATCCTCGGCCTTACAAGACTCTTGGAGCATCAGTGCTGATCAGAAGGGAACTTTGAGATCGTCCAAATGAAGGTGGAGCCTCATTTTGCAGCCGAGATGGAGGTCAGGGAAAGTGAGGAGCCCCATACTACTCTATCAGGCAGCAACAAAATCCAGAAAGAGCCATGTGTCTCCAGCCTGGCCACTGTTCTCGCTATGAAAGCACAAACACCTGTGGGTTCAGAACCTCCCAGAGCCTTCAGCCTTGCACAGGTGCATCAGCTGAACAGAGAGAGGCGAGTCCCTGCTCCTAGCACCTGGCCAGGGGGACTGACAGGCATGGGGTCAGATTCACAGAGTGGGGAAGGAGGGCAGTTTCAAAGTGGGCCCAGGCCTCTGGGGAGCTAATATGTTGGACACTGTGTACTGCAGGTCAGAAAATCTAGTGTTCAAGGTTTGAAAAGGTGGAGGAAGAAGCAGGGGAGGGGCAGGTGACCTGTGCCTACTGGGTACAATTGACAAGGTCCTAGAGCACCAGAAAGCCACCCAGTGAAAGAAAAGCTTCCTAGGACAAAGGTGAACATGGATAGAGACAGAGGAGGTGGGGCTAAGACAGGCCCCCAACACCATGGCATGGCTCCTGGGCCGAACGCTGTCTTAAACACTGCGTTCCTGAGTAGATTCAGTGGGTTCTACTCCCAGTCTGTCCTCCTTACTGCTTGGTCATCAAGCAGTGTATGAATGTGCCTGTTGTATGTTCTACTCACTCCCATGAGAACTAGTGGTTCAGAGCTCCGGGGCCAGAAGACCCTTTGCATTCAAGCCTGAGCTTTGCCAGGTACTTTCCAGCGCTATACTTTGGGCAAGTTTAACCTCTTTGATTCTTCATTTTCTCATTGGCAAGATGGAGGTAACTACCTACCCAGGTTATTATAAAGCATCAATGAGATACACTGAGTGTCAAGCACCTAATATAGTGCCTGGAGCACAGTGGGTGTTCAGTAAATCATACGATTATCATCATATACTCCCCTGTCCATCCTCAACACCCTTGTGAGAGTAACAGTGTTTTGCTCTAGGTGTTTAATAAGTATCACTAGCAATACATATTTGCATATATATATATATTTTTTTTTCGGTACTGGGGATTGAACTCAGGGGCATTCTACCTCCGAGCTACACCCCCAGCCCTATTTTTTTTATTCTTTTTATTTTGAAACCGAGTCTCACTAAGTTGCGGAGTGCCTCACTAGGTAGCTGAGGCTGGCCGTGAACCCGGATCCTCCGGTCTCAGCCTCCCGAATGCTGGGATTACAAGCGTGCGCCACCACGCCCGGCTATATTTGCATATATTATAGACATGGAGATACACAATCAAAGTACACACATTATGTGGAACTGCTCATAAGCACAGGCTGTAGGAGCTCAAAAAAAGACCCCAAAGGCCAGAGGATTCCTCCCTCTAATATGCTTTTGGGGCAGGACTGGGCTGTTCAGAGAGAGATGTGGGACTCCTCCTCTGTCTCTAGACATTCTGCCTGGTTCACTGTTCCTCAAGAGCCTGGTAGCCATCAGGCCAGGTAGGAGCAGAAGGGAAGTGATGGTTTAAGCAACTGGCTGTTTGCTGTGGCCTGTGGGTCTTCTTATCACCATTACTAAGAGTCAGAGCAGGGAGGCTGAGCAGGTGGGAGGGTGAAGGGAGAGTCACACCGCATTCCACATGGATGTAGTGTGGGACGGAAGCTTTTCCAAAGGTCCTTGCTAGCACAAAGTCAAGCTGCTTGGAGATGCCTTTCATGCACCTATTCAGCCTGTCCCCAGACCAGTGTGGTTCAGGCCCCTGAAGACTGCTTCTCTCCTCAGGCAGAAATATTATGGAGCAAAGGTTCCAGGGAGAAGCCATTGATTTCTGATCTGTCTTTTAACTTGCTTGTTAAGCAGCAGGGTCATTTGCATCTACTGCCTTATTCGGGCAAAATTTGAACGATGAGAATTATACTGGACTGAATGCCTCACTGGGCATCGCGATATCCTCGTAGTGTGGCAGGCTGGCTGGGTATGCCCCCCACACACAGACAGGCAGAAAGGGGCTGAGGCCCCAGGCCCATGGGCTGCTCCTCCCACAACCCCTCCGCCAGTTCACATCCAGCTCATTTGCAGGAGCCTCTGCCCCTGTCTTTTGAGTCCCTTCTCATGCTATGTTCCTGGGGGCGTAGGAACCTCAGGAGGCCAGAACTTCAATTTCTCCTTTGCTTATCTTTCCACAGCGCTCCAGGCCAAGGGAGCTCGGTCCAGACCAAAGTTTGGGCAGGAGGAGCAAGCAGAGGGACATGCAATTACCTGGTGAATTCAGGCAAATAAGCAATTTATTGGCTCTGGTGTACCGAATCCCTGAATCCCTTTTATGGTCTCTGGAGGGTTTGGAGAGGGCACTCAAGGCAAATCCCCAGGCTGTCCAGCCATTAACCTTAATTTGTAGCCACCCAAGTCCTGTTGTGCCCTCCCAAATGTGGAGGAACACTGTTACTCTAGGACCCTGGGGCAAATGCTCGGTCGATGGAGCCATGCTTCTGCTGGGGTGTGCTTCAGGGACCAAGCTGACTGCTGAACAACCCACAGGGTCCCCGTGTTGACACCTGGTTCCCGTTCCGGTGCCCACTGGGCTGCCTCCTTCTGCTACCCAGGAGCTGCAGGTTTGGGGGTGGGTGGAGGAGCTGTCTGGGGGCAGTTTCTCTAGTTGCTGCATACCAGCTTTGTTGTTCTTTTCCCTCTTGCTTTCCTTTTTATCTATTTTCTTTTAACCCTCTCAATGGGCAAAACGCAGCCCCACATAGGATGTGTCTAATTGAGGACTGTTAAACCTTCGCATGCTGGGCTGGAAGTCAGCCTCTTTCTAAGCAGTCCACCGGGATGTCGTACCCAGTGCAGGTGCTAAATATAGAAAGGGCTCCCTCCTCCCCCAGCCTCCCTCGTCCTCTGTGGGCACGGGCACAGGCGAGAATCAATGCTGCACTTGGCGGCCGCGGCAGTCAGCGGCGTGACAGCAGCCCCTGCTTAGAGACCCTTATCTGCACCTGCCACGGATTGGCTGTGATAGCGCCCTGACATACTGAGGACAGGAAGTCACCATGGCGACCTCGCACAGCAGAGTCAGTGGGAGGGGACAGAGGCTTGGCACTGTGAGACTGACTCAGGACACACACTCTGGCCACCACCTGCACAGGCTCCCAGCTGGCTAAGCAGGGGTCCTGTCCCTTTGCCCTGGCCACTCCAGGCCACTGGTGGAGAGGCAGCCTGGTGGCAATGGCAGGGGAGGCAGGCTGTGTTATTCACGCCGGAAGTCCATGGCATTCTCAGGGAGCTTTCTGTGTACCTCCCCAGAACACCAAGAATGGATGAATCAGTCCCGGCTCATCAGAGCCTTTCATGCTAAACCAGCCCAAATGACTGATTTAGAAACTGCGTGGTGTTGTTCTTTGAGTGGATTTCTGAGGCACACTCCAGAGCAGGCCCAGGTCTTCATTATCTCCTTGTACACCCTTTGATTAAGCATCTGTGACTGCGCAGTGCTGTGTGCTGGGTACAGCACCCAAAGAGCAGGATACACTTATGGGAGACACATACCCAGAACTCAGGTAGCAGGGAAGAAAAAAACTGTAACAACATTTGTATCAACACCTCAGCGGATCATCAGGACCCTGTGAAGAATTGCTATGGTTCTAATTGTGAGATCTGAGAGCAGAGGGCCGCCTTTCACAAGGACTTCCGTGACAGAATGGACATACCCAAGCCCTCTAGCTCCCATACTGGGTAAGAACTCCTGGTATGTCCCAATCACTTGACCACGAACCTGCAGCATCAGAACCTCCTGGGGACATTCTTAAAAGCATATTCCCGGGCCTCCTGCTGATCTGGAGATCTGCTTCAGAGTGCGGAGGTGGGTCTTATAGCAGTCCTCGGGTGAATGCCATGTGCAGCCCTTCTGGGGTTTCTGGGGGGGGACACATAAAACTGTCGGTGGGTTCTAGGGTAACACATGAACCTGTCAATGCTCCAGATGCCTTGGAAAGCAGGTGGTCCAGGGATTCTCAACCCTGGCAGGACTCAGAATCACCTGGTCAGTTCAAGGGAGCAGTAAAGGTCCCATCCTGGGCCCCTTAAAATAGAATCCCTCATGCTGGGGCCTGGGTGAGCTGACTTTTGAAAGTTCATTTGGGTGATTCTAATGCAGCCAGGGTGGGGACTCACCTTTTAGGCCTCTGCTTTACAGATGAGGACTCCACAGCTCTGGCGGTGGGAGTGAACTGTCAGCAATCCCTTAACTACCTCGCTGGAGAAGCAGGATAAGATCCATTGCTTTGCCTTTCATTTGTCATTTGGAAGCTCTCTCCACTCCTAAGCTATGTTCTTGGGGCTACGAGCCCAGGAGCAGCCAGGAGAGTCACATACTCAAATGTTGTGCAGGGCTTTGGGCGGGAGTTGTTAATTTTCCTTTCCTTTCCTAGGCTCATAAATTTGAAGAAAGAGCTATTGTGTTATGAAAGGGGGTGGAGACAAGCCATAACCCCCTGCTCTAAAGTAACACCCCTGATGGCTGGTTTCTGGGGTCAGCACCAGTCACTAGGAATACACCTGAACTTTTATGCCACTCTTCCTGCCAGGATACAGCATACCTTGCCTGGCAACCCCGACCCATATTGTGGGGTCCATTTAAGGTAGCACATCATCCAGATCATGCTGGGAGGAGGAGCTTTTGACCTCTTGGATTCCTTACTATTTAGCATCAATTATTTGGCCCTTGGTCATTTATTTGTGGCCTAAGACACCTAGAATATTACTGTAGTTTTTAACAAACAAAACAAATTCTGTCTCATGAAAGCAAACCAGTGAGCTTTGTGTTGTTTTAGGGCGCTGGGATAAAACTCAAGGCCTTGCACAAGCTAGGAGGTACTCTTCCGCCGAACCCCTCTCCAGCCCCCAAGTCCGTTTTGAATGCTGCCCTTGTCTTGGCCTGGTTCTCTTAGGACACTGCTTCTTATACCTTGCTTCTCTCTACTTTGGGCCCAGAGACGTCCCTCACCATCCCTGCATTTCAGGTTGGAGGGATCAGATTGTGCTAATGGTCCATTTCTTCCTGATTCCAGACCTGCTTGTGCATAGGTGCACTGCTGAATCCACAGTGATCAAGGCCATCCAAATGGATGCAAAGGGAGATAGAGAATCAACTGCCCACTCACCCACCCAGCAGCAAGGCTTACAAAGCTTCCCACAATGCCCTGCTCTCCAGCATTGCCCCAGCCCAGAAGCCTTTCTTGTTCCCAGACAATGCCTTTCTTCCCTCCCATCTCTTGCTTTCACTGTCTCTGACTAAAACACCCACGGCCGCTGATGGCTAACACATCTTCTTGTCCTTCCGTTCAGAGCTGCCTAGTGGGATGACATCTTTGACCTCCTTCCCTCTCTGCTCCCCTCCCCCACACCGGGCTCCTGCTCCCTTGAGTGTAGCCCTCTATCATGGCACCTGCAACACCTCACAGGGCACAAGGGCTCAGTAAAGATTGATGAACTGATCTCCACGAGAAGCATACTGGTTGCTGGGGTACACCCGGGGAGCCCCAGATGCTGACTTCAGAAGGCTTAGAAGCCAATATTTCTTCCAGGCATGTGCAGAATAATGAAGGGGAAAGGACTCAGCCCAGTGTCCCAAGACCTCCTGGGTTCACACCTTGTGAATGGTTCTTGTGTGAGGGCAGGGCTTGCTTCTAGCCAGCAGAACACGGTAGACTTGAGGGATCTCACTTCTGAGATTATAAAAAGATAGTGGCATCCATCTTGGGGCAGGAGAGGGCTTTCTATCTCTCTTGGACCAATGGCCCTGGCATCACCTGTCAGCTGCTGTGTCAGGCGGCATGCCACGAGGTGTGAGACTGAGACCAGCTAACGACCACAGGAGTCGAGCCTTCAGATGACCTACATCGTGAGTGCAGCCGCACAGGAATTCTGGGGCCAGAGCTGTTCGAATAAGCCCTAGCTGCATTCTTGACTCCCGGAAACTGTGGGATAATAACTGTCTGTTAAGTAGGTAGGGTTTGGAGATACCTTGTCCGGCAGTAATAGATGACTAATTAAACGCATGTTGTTTGCATTCTTCTCATGTGCACAGATGCTGTGGGCAGGAGTGGCACCTAAGGGGGCTTAGAGTAGACCAGTGGGCTGGGAGGGAGAGCTAAGCAGAGTCCTGATGGAGACAAGGAGCTCGCCAGTGTTCTTTCTACCTCTAAAAGCCTGTGCAAATCCCAGCTCCCCCACTCTCCGCTGAAATCACTCTGGTGTGCACTGGACCCAGCTTCTCTGTCTCCAGAATACACTGCTTGTCTTCCTATGTCATCATCTTGGAATCCACCATTCATTTATTCAACTACTATCTGCAGAGTAGCTCCTACGGACTCAGGACTGTTCACGGTTTAGGGGTCCTGCTCTTCCCATGGTAGATACATATTTTTACTTTGCTCTTTTTCCCTAGGTAGTTTGGAAGGCACCTTGGAAGGATACCCTCTCTGTGCTGTTGGACTCCCACAACATTCAGCCTAGTTCAGCACTCTGCAAATAATCAAGGAACATAAAATGAAGAAGTATTTTAAAGGTATGCGTTTGTGTGGGAGGGAAGAGAAGAATGGGCAGACAAGAGCATTTTAACTGACATTTATTTAGCACCTATTGTATGTCTTTAAAGTAGCTAGGTGCTTTCCTATACATTACCTAATGTAATCTGCCCAAGTATTTGCTTGTGAGGTAAGTAGAATGCCCATTTTGCTGGTGAGTGAGTTAAGGCCCAGAGAGATCAAATAATTTGTTCAAGTTGCACAGTAAAAACAGCCAACATCGGTGGAGAGTTCTGAATTAGCTCACTGAATCTTCTTCCAGAGTAAACTAAGGTAAATAAATATTAGGTAACCTGCCCAGAGCCAGGAGCAGAACCTGGGAATCTGACTCTAAAACTATTATTTATTCTTTTTTTTTTTGCGGTACTGGGGATTGAACTCAAGAGCATTCTACCTCCAAGCTATACCCCCAGCCCTATTTTTTATTCTTTATTTTGAAACAGGGTCTCACTAAGTTGTGGAGTGCCTCACTAGGTAGCTGAGGTTGGCCGAGAACCCAGATCCTCCAGTCTCAGCCTTCCAAATGCTGGGATTACAAGCGTGCGCCACCACATCCGGCTTGGAACTATTATTCTTAACTGTGCTCCTGGAGGTAGCAGAACCAAAATTTCAAGTGAAATCTTGGGGTCACCCCAGCTTCATGTCTCTCCTTCCTGACTCCTGCCCAGGCTCCCCTCACACACCCAACTTCCTTCTCCCCCATGAGCCAGCGACTTTCCACGTTCACTTGAGTCTTTCCCTTGACTTAATTCAACAATATTTTTGCCTCATAAATGAAGACATAGAGCTCTTCTCCTGGAAAGGAATGCCACCAATCGCCTCCCCAACTTTTTGGAGATCCTGCTGTTGGGGAGATGTGTGTGAAATAAAAAAAGGAGAGGAAGGAGGAAAGACAAGGAAGGAAGAAAAAACCTAGAGCAACAGGAGTTTCTTATCTCCGACAAGAAGTTCTGGGCTAAAACGAGTCAGAAGCCCTGGTCCTGTGCCTTTTTTTTTTTTTTCCCTTTTTCCCTTTTTGACAGTAGGAGAATGTGAGCTGGCAGGGAATAAAGTTTCCACAGGCATCAGGTGGGGATTTAAATTCAGAAGGCAGGCTCCTCAATTCTGAATTAACTTCCTTTCTTCCTGGGCACAAGAAGGGCTATGTTTCTCTCCTCTTCTCCCCAGCCCCACACATGCTCTTTCATGCAAGTCAACATTCCTGCCCCACAATAGGTGTGATTGCTTCCCATTATGTTGTCATGGCAACGCCCACTGCCATCTGGGGGGTGGGGAGGTGGCAGCGGAAACAAATGAGTGGCCAATCAGGCTTTCCAGGAAAGTCTCATCATGACACACTGCTCGCTGCCAATTGCCAGAGCCTTGTGCTGTATAGGTTAGTGGAGGACCCTGTTCATGGCCATGGTGACGGTCCCCTCCCAAGCTGACCGGGGGACAGAGAGACACAGGGACATTCGGTCAGTGTTGTGTATTCGCTGACTGATGGGTTATCGATCGGAGGGAGATAGGAGATAAACACAGCAAATGGTACACGGAAAGCAAAAGGCCCTTCAAGGTTGTGACTGTCGTGGGATGCGTAAGGAAGATAGACCCGGACTAATTCTTTTCTGTGCCAAGATAAACCAAAGATTGTGGATCCTAGTGTCAGCATGGTCACTGCGCTCAGTCTTGACTTGACGCTGGACCTCCAAGGACAGTTGTCAGTGAAGCCTGACTTTGGCACCAGACACACTGTGCTGTGAAGGCTCCGCAGTGAGCAGCTGTGTGGTCTCTCTGCCATCAGCCTCTCCCAGCCTGTTTTCTCCTTTGGGACATGGGCTCATCACAGCACATCCTCGCGGGGTTGTTGTAAGGACCAAATGAGCTAACGCAGGGCTAAGAGCCTGCTCGAAGTAAGTACCGACAGATGCTAACCATTACTATGACAACTGGTCACAGATCCTCTGCTGTTGAGGATGGTGCCATCGCAGTGATCCTCATCTCCCTGCCTTAAGTTAGGTTCTGGGGAACAGACTTATCAGGAAGGAATTTTCAGTGTCCTGAAGCCACAGATACAGCTTTTTGCTGCAAGAGACTCCCAAGTCTGCTTATCTCCCTGAGTAGGAGAGAGTCATTGCCACCCTCTCTGAGCATCCAGAGTACGGGAGGTTGACAGCCTGGCATCCTCTTTAGAATGGTTGTTGATTTCACATGCCATTAGCTGAGAGGGCCTTTTAACTCCACCCGGTGAAGGTCCACAGCATGAAATGGGCGTTAGAGGTGAAGCTGAGCATTGTCCTCAGGAGCCCCTCCCCCAGCACCTCTCAAGGCTCAGACCCAGAAGTCTCCACTCCTGTCCCCATGGCCAGTGCCTGACACTGAGCCCCTGGGGCTTTCCGATCAGGAATGGAGAAGACAGCCGACCAGAGCAGGCGACTGAGGTCAGCTGGAGTAATTAATCCTAAAGGTTACTGGTGCCAGTCCTGCTGGGCAGCAGGAATCCAATTACCCACGTTGACAGCAGCTCATTCCCTAAGGAGACGCTCATCTGCAGGGCGGCCCCACAACCTGACCACTTGAAATCTCCTGACAGGCACCCCAGCCAGGCACAGACCTCAGCTGCTGGGGACATGGCCCAGGCCACACGGCTAGAGCTCTGAATTCTGGGAGGCTGGACCAGGACAGCTTTAGAGACCTCTTGAGAAGAGCCTGTCTCCCTGTAGAAACAGAGACCAGAAGATCTGGCCATTTTTCCAGGCTGAGCCAGACTTAGATGATATGCCAAAAGCAGGAGAGAAAGAGAAGCAACAAGAGACAGCAAATGAGTTTATCTGACCATTAAATAAATATGCAAAATTATGCAGATGTGGAAATGGGCATATAATTTTCAATCAATTGCTCTGGCATCATCTGAAACAGATTTGCGGTTCTGGATAAGGGACCACAGGAGAGAATTCTGGCTCCCTTTCCTCCATTGTCCCCAAGAATGTAGGGCAGGGAGCAGGGAGGTTGGGAGGGAGGTATGCTATTCCAGATGACCCTTTTTCTAAGCAGCCCTAACTCAGACCAAGATAGGCTGCTACTTGTCCAAAACTTCCACCTGGACAAAAGCGAAAAGGGAGCCAAGTGTTTTTGCATGGCTGCCACCAGGGAGAGGAATTTAACTTTTGTAATGCAAATTGGCTTCCTGGCTTGAAAGTACATGATTAAAATGATATGTTTCAATGTGGGAGCCAGACAGCAGATTTGGTATTAGAAAGCAGCAGCTGCTGCTTACACACAGGGTGCGTGCAAGGTGTGTGCAAGAGTAGGTAAAGAAGTATTTGCTGGGGCCCCAAGACCCCAGAACTCTCTAATCTATGTAGACCACTCGGGTGGGGTTATAGAAACCTGAACACAACCTGTGTGTAGGATAAAAAAAGGCTGAGTGCTTCTTTTCTCTTTCCCGGGAAGAAGTCCATTTAGTCCCAGATTAGTCATTCGTTCCACATTTATCAAGTGCTAACTCTGTGTCCCAGGTGCTAAGCTAGGTGCCTGGTAAATAATAAGAGTGAACAAGACAAGCGAGGTCTGTGACCTCAAGGAGCTAATAGTGTAGCAGAGGCAGGGCTCAAATGTGAACTCTACCATTTAAGAATAATGTTATATCGGAGCCAGCTCAGTGGCATCCGACTGTAATCCCAGTACTTGGGAGGCTGAGACTAGGGAATCACACGTTCAAGGTCAGCCTCATCAACTTAGCAAGATCCTCAGAAACTCAGTGAGCCCTGTTTCAAAAATAAAAAAATAAAAATAAAAAGTAAAAAGAGCTGAGGATATAGAATGCCCCTGGGCTCAGTCCCCAGTACCAAATAATGATAACAATAATAACACTATATTAGGCAAATTTCTTTGCATCTCAGCTCTCTCATCTTTAAAATAAGGTTTAAAAATAAGCAATTAAAGTACATACATACTGCCATGATAGAGTGGTGAGAGTTGGACTTGCCTTCCTGTCTTTAAACAATGAAAAAAATCATCCAAAATATATTAAAGAAATATTTTCAAACATTGGACAACACGAAGTATAGGACTATGATCCCTGAGAATCAAACAAGGAGGAGCCCCTAGGACTTCCCCAATCTATTGCCTTGACCCTATTTTCAGGCTCAGCACAGAGAAGCAGAAACCAAGTGGACCCTAAAATTCTTTGAGTTCCAGAAGATTGAAGTAGCTAGATGTCAGGGCAGAATGCCAGAAAGAGCTCTGGCCATCTAGAAGTGATCTGCTTACATTTTGGGTTAAATACTGATTTACACACACACAAGGAATGAAGCTCCATGAGGCTGGAGAAAGAACCACAAAGCCTCGAGGCCACCCGATTTCCAGAGCTTAAACAGAGCCTGGAAGTTCATGTTCCCATGAGCCTGAGCGTTCAAATCTCATGGGGAGTATTCAAAGCATTAGGCAGAAACTTAATGCCTTAGTAATAGGGTTAAATTAGCACTAAACCAAAGGTGGCTCTAGACTCAGGCCTCAAAAGATCAAACAGATCCCAACTGACTGTGTGCCAAAGTCCAACACCTTTTAAAGGAATATAAAAACAAACAACACCTCCACCCAGGCACCCAACAGAAATTTACTGCCTAGCATTCAATGGAAAAAAAAAAAAAAGTGAAAAAAATGACCAATAACCACGAGAAAAACCAATCTATAGAAAATGACCCAGGAGTGATTGAGATGATAGAATTAACATACAAGAATGTTAAAACTGCTATAACAAATGTAATATGTATGCTCAAGAACGTAGAAGAAAGCATGGATGTGATGAAAATAAAAATGGAAAATAGAAAAATGGCCCAAATGAAATGTCCATGAATGAAAAAAATACCACAACTAAAATGAAAAATATAAAAAATGAGATCAATAGCAGAAAAGATAAATGAAGTTTTTTGTGTGTGTGATACTAGGGATTGAACCCAGGGGCATTCTACCTCTGAGCTATATCCCCAGCCCTATTTTTTATTCTTTATTTTGAAACAAGGTCTCACTATGTTGTGGAGGGCCTTACTAAATAGCTGAGGCTGGCCACGAACCTGCGATCCTCCTGTCTCAGCCTCCCAAGTACTGGGATTGCAAGCATGTGCCACCACACCCAGCAGGATAAATAAATTTGAAGAAATGTAGATAGGAAATGTCCAAAACAAAGCAAAGGGAAAAAAGACAATGAAAAAGAGCATATCATCAGGGACCTATAGGGCAATAACAAGTGATCTAACATATATACATAATTGGAATTCCTAAAAAGAAGAGGACACAGAAAAAGATATTTGATGACATGGTAATAAATGATCAGAATTGTTAAATTCTATAAACCTACCGATTCAAGAAACTCATAGAACTCTTTGTAGGGTAAACATAAAATGAATCACACCAAGGCACATTACAACCAAATTGCTGAAAACCAATAATAAAGAAGTCATCAGAAAGAGGAAAGAGGTAGCAGATTTCTTGTCATAAATTCTGCAAACCAGAAGACAATAACAGCTTTCAGCACTGAAAGGAAAGACTGTCAGCTTAAAATTCTATATCCAGCAAAAGTAGCATTCAAAATTGAAAACAGAATGAATACTCTTTCAGGTTAAATCTGACTATAAGATCTGTCTATAAGAAATGTTAAAAGAAGTCCTCTAGAAAAAAGAAAAATATTAGATGGAAATTTGGGTCTCTAAAAAAAATTATACTTGAAATAGTAGATCTGCGGGTAAATTGAAGTACATTTTCATTCCTCTCAAAAATCTCTTTTAAAGTGTTGACTATTTAGAGCAAAAAATTCTTACTGTAATGTGGGATTTATAAAATGTAAAGCAAAATGTATAGTAAATGTAATGTAAAGATAGAGTATACAGTTATAAGATTTTTTTTACATTATATGCAAAGTGATATAATATTATTTGAAGGTAGACTTTGCTATGTTGGCATGTATATTGAAAACCATAGAATAATCACTAAAAAATAAAACAGATATGGTTAATAAGCAATACCTTAAAATATTAAAAAAGCCAGTGCTTTAAAAATCATAAAAATGTCTAAAAGTGAAAAAATACAACAACTGAAGTAAGAAATATAAAAAATGAGATTAACAGCAGAAAGTCTGAATGAATTTGAAGAAATGTTGACAGGAAATATCCAAAATAAAGCAAAGGGAGAAAAAAAGAGTGAAAAAAAAAAAGAGCATATCATCAGTGACCTGTAGACAACATGTGATCTAACATATATGTAATTGGAATCTCTTTAAAAAAAAAAAGAAAGAAAAGAAAATAAGGTGGATAGGAAACAAGAAAAAAGTACATATGGGACAATTAGAAAGTAAATAGCAAGATAGCAGACCTAAACTCAACCATATCAATAACTGCATTAAATATAAATGATTTTAAAAAACTTCAACTAAAAAGCAGAGATTGTCATATAATTTTTTAAGCAAGGCCTAACTTGCTTTGTTATAATATCTTTTAAATATGAAGACACAAGTCCTTTTGAAAAGTAAAAGGATGAGAAAAAGATTACCAAGAAAATACTGATCAGAACAAAACTAGAGTGACTAAATTAGGCAAAGTAGATTTTAGAACAAGGAATCTTAACAGGGATAAAGAGGGATATTTTATAATGAGAAAAGGATTAATTCATCATGAGGATATAACAACCTTAAATATATATGCACCTATTAATAGAGATTCAAAATACATGAAGTATAAGCTTATATACAAGTGAAAAGAGAAATAGACAAAACTACAACTACAGCTGGAAACATTCTTCTCTCAGTTAATTTATAGAAAAAGTAGCCTAAAAATTAGCAAGGGAATAATCCCAGCAAGCATCTTGATTTAACTGACATCATTAGAACACTCTATTCAACAACAGTACAATCTACATTATCTTCAGGTGTTTATAAATCACCAGTAATTACAACCATTAATTCACTGTAATGGAATAAAACCATACAAAGTGTCTTCCTTAACCACAATGGAATCAAACTAAAAATAAAATGTAAAAGGGTATGTGGAAAGTCCTCAATTATTAGGAGATTAAATAATACATTTCTAAGCAACTCATGAGTTGATGAAAAATCGCAAGGGAAATTAAAAACATATTTTGAACTGAAAAAATGAATACAATATACCAAACTTGGAGAAAAATTTATACTAGGAAAAAAAAAAAAAAAAAATCAGTTTTCTGATTTTTAAGTTTCTACCTTAAGAAACTAAAAAAAAAAAAAAAGTACTAAAGATCAACAAAATAGAAAACAGAAAACCAAAGAGAAACTCTGTAAAACCAAAAGCTCTTTCCTTAAAAAGATGAATAAAATAGAAAACTTGATCAACTGAAGACTGATCAAGAAGAAAAAAGAAAAAAATCACCAATTTCAGACATGAAAGACAGAACTTCACTACGACTTCTACACACTTAAAAAATACAATACTAAAAACAACTTTGTGCCAATAAGTTTGAAAATTTAGATAAAATGGAGAAATTCTTTGAAAGATATCACAGACCAAACTACCAAAACTCACTCAAGAAGAAACAGATAACTGAACAGCCTTCTATCTATTAAATAAATTGTATTTCTACTTGAAAAATCTTCCCACAAATAAAACTGCAAGTATAGATGGCTTCACTATATACTCTACCAAACATTTGGGAGATTAATAATACCAATTTTATACAAATTCTTCAGTGTAATTCACCATATCAATGGACCAAAAAAAGAAGGCCCAATGATCATCTCAGTAGATGTATAAAAAGCTGTTAACAAAATATGAAACCCCTTGACTAAGAAAAAAACAAAAAATAGAAACAACAAACAACTCTCAGCAAACTTTCTCAAACAGAAAAAAAGCATTGATGAAAAACCTACAGCTAACATCCTGCACAGTGGAGGAGACTAGGCAAGAGTGTCTGCTCTCACCATTTCTGTTACACCAGCTAGGATATTTGGTGCCATGTTGAAGGAGAAAAGGAAGAGAAATAAAAAATAAAAAAAAAAAAAACAGATCAGATAGTTTATAGCTGCATAATTCACAATGGCCAAATTGTGGAACCAACCTAAGTGTCCACCAACAGATGGATTACAAAATTATGGGATATCTGCACAATGGAATTCTACTCAGCATCAAGAAGAACAAAATTATGTCATTTGCGGGAAAGTGGATGGACCAGGATTACATTTTGTTAAGTGAGATTAGCCAGTCACAGAAAGTGAAGGGTCTTATGTTTTCTCTCATGTGTGGAAGCTACGGAGTCATCAGGATAGGCTTTAGATAATGGAGGAGAAACCCCAGTGGAAGTGAGGGAGGTGGTTTAGGGGAGGTGAGGAAGGGGAGAGAGAATCAATGAAGGAATGACTTCCACTGACATGTGCATATATGAGAACACCAATGCCGATCTCAGATCTCAGTATCTTATATGGGGAAGGGGGGTATTTGGGGAGGGAGCCAGGGAAAGCCCACCAAGTGCGGTGTGCATGCATGTCACAATCACCATGAACCACATTATGATGTGCACCAATAAAAGTATAAAAATAAAAAATAAAGCAGGTAGATTGGGACTGCAGAAGGAGCACTGCCTTTATTTGTAGGCTCTCTGCTCACCTGCCTACAAGTCCCTGCTCCTAGAGAAACTGCAGTGATTGTGACACAAGGCTTGGGCTACAGCACGTAGAATGCATAGAGGATTCTGGCTCCTAGAAAGTGCTCAGCAAACACTCGCTATTGTTACTGATTTGAACGAGGACAGAACTGAGACCACAGAATGGGGGCCAGCCTGCTGAGGAGGAGGTTTTGAGAAAATTGCCTGTTTGCCTCTGTGGCAACTGAGACTTACGGCTTGTGGAAATGAGGGAGGGTCACTGTAGGATAGGGAAAAAAATGAATCCTTACATTTGTGTTTCTCCTTATGGAGGTCTTCATGACACATATCTTACATAATTCTTAATGACGTGGGAAAGGACAGGGCAGGTAGCGTTCTCTTCATCGCAAAGACGGGGAAGTGGAAGAGAAATGACCGCCCTGTGCTATGCCAGCACGCAGCCTGAGGTCCCCATCCCAGTCGGCTGCGCTTCCCACTACACCATCCTTCCTTTCCCCTCCACAGCTACAGGGTGCTTCCTGCTACTGCAGGGGGCATTTGGATTTTGACAAATCTGGGTGTGCACTTTATGAGAGGACAAGTGCAAAACACTAGTGGGCCTTGAATACCGAGCTGTAGTCTGAGGCCTTTGGAATACGGGGCCCCAGGATCTGCCTCCTTACGAATGTCCTATCCTACATATTTGGCAGAGCTTGTCCAAGGAGACTCCTGGAAGATGACAACATAAAATACCCAAATCCAACCACAACACACAGGTAAGTGCCCAGTACACATTTACTTAGAAACTCAAATCTGACTGGAGGCCAAAGGAGACCTAAGTGGCTTAGATAGAGTAAGTGAGATGATCATGCAGGAGAAAACCATTTTGTAAAGTACAAAGTGCTGTGGAAATGCCGCTGCCAATGCTAGCACGTATCTGAGAAGACAACCAGGCCTAGGAAGAAGGGAGACCTGAGCACACTTTCATCTGGGTGAGCAGAGGGGCAGAGCTGGGAAGAGACTTGGAAACTTTTAGAAAAACAGAGTTTCAAAAGCGCGTCATAAATTAAATGGCCGGAATGGTGCTTGGGGAGAGAAATATGTTTCTCCAGTACCTCTCAAGGACCTATGGGTAATGTTCTAACTGCTAGAGAGATAGAGATAAAAGCCATGTCCCCACCACTAACCAACTCACAGCCTTTCAGGGAGTGACAGGCACACATACTTTCCATACATTCTGTTGAGCACTGGGATGGTGCCGAGCCCACAGGGTTTTGAGGACACAGAGGGATTTGGGGAAGGGCAGAGAGAAGTTGTTACTGAGATCAGCAAAGAGCAGTGGTTGAAAGTAGTTTTAGCATGGTGGCACACACCTGTAATCCTAGTAATTGGGAGGCTGAGACAGGAGGATCGCAGGTTCAAGGCCAGCCTCAACAACTTAGCAAGACCCTGTTTCAAAAAAAAAAAAAAAAAATTAAAAGGGCTGGGGGTATAGCTCAGTAGAAGGCCCCTGGCTTCAATCCCCCATATCACACACATAAAAATTAATATTAACATGAAGTCCCGGGCTAGATGGGATCCAGGTTGAAAAAAACAAATGAAACAAAAACAATGTAATCTCCTTTGCTGCTCTTAGGAACTGACAGGAGGTACTTTGCAAGGCCAGAGGCAGCGATGATAGACCCGGGAGTACAATGAGATACTGGAAGAGGATGCACTGACTCATACCATTTTTCTGTGTATGGGTTATGCCCTCAAGATTTTGCTGCTGAAAATGACTTTTTGCATTTAAAAAGGCCTCGTGTGTAGAAGGCACTTTTGGGGAGAGGCAGCTGAGGAAGGGGAAGAGGGCAACTGTCTAAGGAAAGGCAGGAGAGAGGTGCTAGAATCATACAAGAGTCCATGCTGGAGCGGGGATCACCTGACCATAGGCCTCCTCCATGAATTCTTCAGCAAGAACTACTAAAGTATGCTGGTGAGTCAGATACACAAGGTCCTTGTTTTCACAGGACCTTTTACATTCTCATCAGTTGGTTAAGAAAACTTTGGTGAGTTCCTACTCGTGCCGGGGATAGTTCTAAATGCAAGGTGTAGCAGTAAACAAGACGGGCTCCTTGGCCTCGACTTGCTGGTGTTCTAGATGGGGAGATGGACCAGCACACAAATAAATGAGTAAAACAAAACTAGGTAAAGATGGGTGACATGCATAAGGTGAAAGAGAGGAAGGGGACCACACAGAGGATGATGGTGGGCGCCTGACAGTAAGATATGGTGTTTGGGGATGTGGCAAAGATGGCACATTTGCCTGAGACCTGAATGACGAGAAGAGGCAGCCCTGTGAAGAACTGGAGGAAGCAGAAGCAACAGCTGGTGCAAAGGTCCTGAGGCACAAGACTGGCATGTCTAAGGACTGAAAGAAGTCCAGAGGGGTTAAAGCCTGAGAACACAGGGACACCATATAAGAAGGGTCAGGAGAGGAGCCCAGGCTCATCAGATAAGGCCCGGGTAAAGGGTGGATTTTATCCTAACTCTTTCCTTCTGTCTTACCAAAGTGGCCCTAATCTAGATTGGATGATGTCTCTGAAACTGGATGGGCACATTCACATTATAGTCAAACAAAATCTCACAATTTAACCTTCTTCTGGTCAAACCCACACCGGAGTCCCCCCAGCACTAGTCTTACTAAAGGATTAACCCACCCAAAGCTGGCACTGTCTCCCTCGTGAGGCTTGTTTGGATATGGGTGCCACTGTTCCTCTGGGCTCCAGCAGTTTGGGGAATGAATGACACTGCCCTTCGTGACCCCGGGGGTGGAGACAGTGGGGGATATTCATTTCAAGTCTCCCCTTAGGAGTCTAAGTTGTTCTATGCTGTCCTCTCCTCTCTACACTTTTCCTCCAGAGCAGGGAGCCAATAGCTTTGCCTGAGGCCACTGGACAAATGTCCACCTGCTGCCCTGGGGACCAGGCGGGAGGGGAGGACCCTACCTGAACCCTCTACTGGCTGCCCAGATGGAGGAGGCTCCCACTCCCTGTCCATGTTTCCCCCGAGGGAAAGGTCACCCACAGCCTGGACTCCACTGGCAAGGCAGGGCGCCCCGCACGCGAGCCCTGCCCTGGTGGGAGGAGAGGTCGCCTTCCACAGCCCGACCTCACACATTCCTTCAGCATCTCTGCGAAATAATCACACTCCCTGCACCGAAGAAACACAGTCAACAGATTCTGGTTTCCTAGATACGCCAGAGGCTTCTAAAAATAGCCAGGCAATGACAAAGCAAATTGGCATATGGACTGCAAATAATTCCAGTACCAGCTTGCTTGGCAGCGCCCGAACCTCCCCTCGCTGGGCGCTTCCTCCTCCTTCCTCCCCTGTTTCTGAAACAGTCTCTTGTTGCTGAACACCCTAGGCCGAGTGTGAGCTGGCGGGGTAGCAGGGCCCAGGACTGAGCATTCTGCGGAGCCGGCCTGACTTGGGCTCCTCCCACTTCAGCCTCTGGCACCCCCATGTCCTCTGCCATGCCACGATCAGGCTGAAGGTACACCCCAGCCAAGCCACCAGTGGCTCTGTATGTGCCTGCCACCCCCAAGCCAACAACCCCTTCTTCTTCTGCAACCATGATGGGGCTGCCTTGACCTTCCCACATGGGGCTCCCAGACTGGGAGAGGACACCATCCATGATACCTCTTACTGGGTCCAATTCCTCTCCTGGCCCCAGGAGGGAGGCTTTGAGAAGTGTCCTTCCTATCTCAGCTCCTCTACCCCCCAGACCCTGCACCCCGCAGAGAACTGACAGGTGTCAGGCTCTGTTTTGGGTGGCATGCCCGGCACAGGGATTCTAGGTGGGAAATGGGTCCATGGCCTGAAAGAGGGGCAACTAACATGACCGCACTCCTATCACATGCAGCTCCTTGGCTAAGTCTCCCTCCCCCCAAGCTGTGTCATTGATTTCTCATGGGACCTCTATAAGACCCCACAAAGTAGGGATTCTTATCTCTTCCCATCTCACTATCTGCTAACTCTGCACATGAATGAAGGAAAGCAGCTCAGAGGAGTTGATTAATTTACACAAGGTTACAGCTGAGAAGATTCTTGCTGGATTTACCTTTCAGGCCCCTGTGGCCTGAAGGCCTTCAACCCCTTCCCACTAAGCCACAGTGCCCCCCTCAAGCAGCTCAGTCTTCAGAGGAGTCTGGGCCAGACCCCATTTGGTGACATAAGAGATTGGGTTGGAAGGACCGTTTACAGAGGTGGGGGCAGGATTAAGGGGCCAACAATCGCCGGGAATTTTTCTGAGTGTCTATAATCCCAGTACTTAGGAAGCTGAGACAGGAGGATAGCAGCTTTGAGATCAGTCACAGCCACTCAGAAAGACCCTGTTAAAAAAAAGGGGGGGGGAGTTCAGAAGTAGAATGCCCCTGGGTTTAATCCCCAGTACCAAAAAAAGGGGGGCCAACAAGTGATGTTGAAGTATCCGGGTAGGAGCAAAGGTGGGAGGGAAGCTGTGGACCTGAAGGGGCCAAGGTGGGATCCTGAGAGCTGGAGCCGGGATCAGAGGCTGCCTGGCAAGTGGTGATTATAGAGGGATGCCCCGAGCAGTGAGGAGGGGGGAAAGGAGATCTGTCCTCTCTTTCCATCCTCCAGGGTCCTACCAGCGCCTCCCACTGGCAGAACTCAAGGGGACCCCAGGCAGCAGGGAAGCATCCCCCGGCACAGTGCTGGCTGGGCAGGGCGGAGACAGCATGGCCAGACTATGGAAAGACTATAAGATACACAAACAGCTCAGTCCAAAGTTGCCCCTGATTCTCAGAGCTCATTTAAGCCAGAGCCAAGATGAGGCAGGGAAACTGAGGACTGGAGGAGGTGTGGACTATAGGATAGGAGCGGCAGGGGGGAAGGAGCGGGGAAGGTAGGGAACTTGAGCTCTAGTCTAGGTCTCTTTAGATGGAACTTTTAAACCTGAGAGTCATCTTGAGAATATTTTCAAAAATCATCAACTGCAAAAATTGCCATTCCATCTGCAGTCTATGCTGGGATCCCATTTTCTGAACCTCTATGTTCCTTGGGCCTAGCATAGCACCCAGTATTCAGCGTGCGCGCGCGCGCGCACACACACACACACACACACACACTACACACACACACACACTACACACACACACACACCCCTTGTCAACTTCAAAGCAAGAACTAGAAGGGGCTTAATAACTAGTAGCTGTCACCAATCCACAGGTGATGGATGTGCACCATGGTACATTATCTCAGATAACACTCATATCATCGACGTGGGACACGTGATGTTGCCAAGCCCATTTTATTGAACAGCAAACTCAGAGTCCGTGTTTTGGTCTCCCAAATGTTCCCAGTGGTATTTTTTTCCTTTTTTGTACCATCAACTCCCTGGTTCCCTCCAGGCCTTTGATAGGAAGAGTCCCTGTTCATTTTCATGCTAACTTTCCCTCCCTCATTAGAGCTAGCATGCCAGTCTCGCCTTCCCCAGGGTTGTTAGAAAGATCAACGACACAGATCAGGGCTGGAGCTCCTGGGCAGATTCCGTGAATGCCTAAATATGAAGTATTATGGCAGTGACGACAGCAGGAAATGCCGATGGGTAAGCAACAGATTCAAAAGGAAATTTAGTTACTGCCGTGGCCACAGGGGTTCTCCTCTCAACGCAGCGGAAAAACTCATGGCGCTGCTGCCTAGATGCCCAGGAGTGCTTCCAGGCAGCCCTAATTTGTGCAAGAGGAACACAGAAGGGGGGGATGCCATTCTGAACCCAGGCTACAGGCATCTTTAATTCATGAGCACGGTGGTGCTGGCCAGAGGAAAGGAGGAAACATTAGCAGGAGCTGCCTGTAGCCTCTGCCTTGAAATCAAGGTAAAACTGAGATCCCAGCCAGCTCCGGCACAGCAGAGGGGATTTCAGTTTGTGTCTGAGGAGAGGTGATGGGGCTGTGGGCAGAAGAGGAGCAATTCTTCCTACCCACCAGACCACTGTGTGCCGAGAGCAGTCGGAATCCACCAGCAGTTACTCCTGTGCATTCATTCATTCAACAAATGCTTCCTAAGTGCACTGCAGTGTTAAGAGTGAGTTCTGAGTCAGAAAGTCTAGGTTCAAATCTTGGCTCTGCTCCTTACTGGCTGTGACTTTTGATATTTGACCTCTTTTTTTGTCCAAATTTCCTCTCTTTAAATGGGGATAACATGAACATCAAACTTATAGGTTGTTGGGAGAATTAAATTATATACATAAGGGCTCAGAACAGAGCCTGGTCTATAGGAAACATCCTGAGACCTTGTTAGACACTTTGGCTCTGAAGTCAGATCTGATTTTGAGGTGTATGTGTAACAGCAGCTGTGCAACTTCAGGTAAGTTAAGTGACCTCTCTGAGCCAGTTTCATTATCTACAAGACAAGAGTGAGTAGTCCTGGTTTCATATGGTAGTTGTGAGAATTCAGCGAGATAGCAATATAAACTATCCAATAAATGTATTTTGGGGTGTCTCTTCTGTTTTGATAATGGCCCTATCCTTAAGGCTTAAGTCTGGGGATGACCCAGGCACACACTCAGGGCTGACCATCCCTGCAGGCATTGGATAAACACTGGCCTGCCAGTCACAAGGCCTGGTCCTATCCTGGCTTTGTCCTCAGTAGCTTTGTGATCATGTGCAAAACTGCCTGACATCTCAGCCTCACTTTCTCTACTGGCAAGGCAAAGAGCTCAACCTTGCCAAGAGTCAAGGGACACTCTCCCAGACTCTCTGGACCCCTGGGCCAGGCCTCATCTTGAGAACCAGCGTGGTAGTGAATCGGTCCTGCATCTGGGTATGCAATGGTGCTGAACCACACAGGCCTGGCGGTCTTCTTGTCTGCTCCCCAAGCCTCCCACGGTCATTACCATCGGCTCCACACAGGGTTGAGGCTGGAAGGCTGAGATGCAGCACCTCAGATTGCCCCCTCTCTTCTTTCATTCTGTGTCCCTGCTCTCCATGGTGACTTCCTCTGGTTTTCATTCTAAGTTCGGGCATCATCCCCCTGGGGCCTGGGGTAGGAGGGAGCTCAGAACCTCAACATGAAGCCGCACCTAAACCAGGTGGTTAGACAGGGATCCAACCTGGGCCGCTGGGAGAGAGCGCACATGCGTGGCCTTCTCACTCGCAGCTCCAGAGTTCTAATCTTCGGCGATGTAACACCTGGGGCAACATCTTGGAAGTTTATTTCTGTACCATCAGCTAAGGAGGCTGCACATGTTTCTGTGTCAATGAAAAAAAGCAGCCGGGCCCTGCTACCTGCTTGGAGCCGGGCCCTGCTACCTGCTTGGAGCGCCTCTGTGGAGGGAGGTGTGGGCTGCTGGGTGACTTGGGACCTTGGCAGTGCTGCTAGATAATCCCTCCTTACCTTTCTCTTCCCCTAGAAGGCAGGAGCCCTGCTTCGGTGTTCTGGGAAGTGGGGGTTGGGCAGAAGGCGTGGGTTATCCAACTTCTGGGGAGATGAAGGGCATGAGGTTTCAAGTCATGGCAGAATTCACAAGCTGTCCTCCAATGTGTTCATGGGCAGAGACCACTGCACAACCGTCACCAGGTTCCTCTTTGCACTTGAGCAGCCTCAAGCAGATGGATGGCCCGGGTCAGAACTAGTCGCGGAGGGCGGTGCCTCCCTCTCCTCACCCCTCACAGTTCATATCCATTGGGCAAACACTCACCAAGTCCCTGTGCACCAGGCACCCACATGAGCTGAAAAACATGAGCCTCTCCCTCTGAGGAACCCACGGCCTAGATGGGAAGATTATGGATATATAAACAAATAATCGCAGTCGTGTGTGCTAAGAGCTATAATAAAGCAATGAAAGCCAGGCTTAGGGAGCACAGAAGATTCTGGGAAACATTAGGCCCTGCAGAACACTCAGTTAAGAGAGGTGGAGGCTGGGACTTCATCGGATTGTCCCAAAGCACTTCTCATCCACAGTGCACTTACTAGAGTTTTTCTTTTGTGGCTGCTAACACGTGCATAGGAGGTCATGACACAGGCTGGAGACTTGCACTTTTGGGGTGATGGGGTTGGGGGTGGTGTACTGCCCAGGAGCAGGCAGGGCAGATCCATCACAGGCCCCTTGTGCTTAGCAAAAACTTCTTCAGTACAGCTGGATTTTGTCAGGTTGGAGGATCAGGTCGAGGGAGGCCCTGGATGCCCTTGGTTTGGGAAGAGCAGAGGTCAAGTTGTTTCAGGACAGGGACAGACTTTAAAAAATCACAGAACAGGCATGGTATCTCATGTCTATAATTCCAGTTCTTGGGAGGCTGAGACAAGAGGATTACAAGTTCCAGACCAGCCTCATCAACTTAGTGGGACTCTCAGGAGGTTAGCAAGACCTTGTTTCAAAAAAATAAAAATTTAAAAAGGGGATGGGGGGGGTATAGTTTGGAAGTAGAATGCCCCTGGGTTCAATCCCCAGTACCTAAAAATAGAAAAATAATTTCAACCTGACCACTCTTCCCTTCAGACTCAGGCTCCCTTGCACCTGATTCTTTTAATTTCCCAGGATGGGAGAGCATATTGCCTTGTGGCTCTGACCCTGAAAGGGACAAGAGCATCCTCCTTGCCAACTGCTGCCTCCTCCAGGGAGGCTGCCGGACCCCACATGCTTGTTTACTCTTTGAGGGGAGCGAGGGAACACATCTGGGATGGTGGAGCCAGGCCACATGCCCCAAAGGGAAGACCTCTGCTGCTCTTGTCACCACATCGTGGGTCACCCCCCACATCCAGGGTCAGCATCAGAGGTTCCGGTGATACTTCAGCCCTCACCTCTAGTGCCCCCTTGACCTCTGTGGCAGCCAACTGTCAGGGGACTAGGGAGGGCACAGAAGAGATCACCAGCCCCACTGCCCAAGGCAGGGCTGCCGTGCCCTCGTTGCTGGCTCAGGCTGTGTTGGTGCTTAGTAACCGCAGAGCAGGTCCCCATGCTGTGTTAGGGGCCATGAGATGTGCTCAGCAAAAGTGGTAGCACACCGGTCCTGGGCTTTGGCACTGTCGACAGGGGTCTTTGGGGAGGAAGTCATTTCTGAGCTAGGCACTGAGTGCCATGCTGATGTTGAAGGGAAGGACAGCAGAGAGTCCATCTCCAGAGGGGAACTGCCACGGGGGGGGGGGTGGCCCCACTGCCCTGCCTGGAATGGTCCTCCACCCTCCTTTAACTGGGGCTAGGCTAGGCACCAGAGGGAGAGCTGGCTGGCTGGGGAGCTGTGACTGTGTTTCTTGACAGTAACAGAGAAACTCATCACTGTCAGGTGCTGTGCTAAGCACCCAGGATAGGATGGGCCAGTTCATTTAATCCTATTGCCATCACCACTGGACAGATGGGCACTGAGAGGCAATGGGGCTTGCTCAGGGTTACTCAGATAGGAAGCACTGAGCCTGGGTCAGAACCTCAGGAACATGGGCTTAGAGCTGCAGCCTATACCAACCCCATTACTCCTACCTGAATTCCTCATCTAGCTTCTGAAGCAGCAGTGTGTGTGTGTGTGTGTGTGTGTGTGTGTGTGTGTGTGCGCGCTCGCATGCCTGTGTATGTGTGTATGGTGTTGGAGGTTGAGCCCAGGAGTGTTTTACCGCTAAACTACATCCCTAGCTCTTTTTTTATTTGAAACAGGGTCTCGCTAAGTTATAGTGAGCTGTCCTTGAACCTGCCATCTTCCTGTCTCAGCCTCCCAGGTACTGGGATTACAGATGCTCACCACTGTGCCTGGCTCACAGTGTGTTACATATTACAGCAGTTGTAGTGGTTAACAGGGCAGGCACCGGCAGACCAGGGTGCTAATGGGGTGACTGTGGAAGGCCATACTCTCTGCACCTCTCCTTCTTCCTCTGTAAAACACGTGGGAACTTCTAATTGCAGGAAATAAAACATGATAACATACTTAGCACAGTGTTTTTCACTGATAAACATCCCCCAGACATCAGCAATTAACATTTTACAAATGTGTCCACTGGGGGATCTGGCCTATACTTGATTCCTAGTTACCAGGATGCTGGCTGGGTCATCTCACACCTCTCTTTTTCCATCTGCAAAGCAATGGGCACGTGGCCTAACCCACTCCCAGGTGGGCACTGGGGAGAAGATGGCTTCCAGCTGGCCTGGAACTTAAAGCTTCATCACAGAAAAGCTGCAAACTAAGCATCTACACATTTATTTGCAGATGTTTAAAGGTTGTGACCTTTCGGTTCTTTCTGGGCCAGTTTGGTTCTTCTCACCCTACCTGAGGTTCTCTTTATCTCCCCTCCTCATTTAATTTTTCTCCATGACCCTCACCACCAATGGACAGAATATACATCTTATCTGTGCTTGTTAACTGTCTCCCCTACTATGTGGAAAGCAGGATCTCAGTCCCTGCTGAGTCCCCAGCGCTGGGAACAGGGCCTGGCGCACTAGGTACAAAGCAAAAGTAAACATATGTTGAATAAATGAGTAAATGTATGAATGAGGGTATCAGAGCCCCTGACCCACACAGGAAGGAGCTCCTTCCCTCCCCGGCACACGGAGGTCTCCAGGTGTGGTTAGTCAAGCTCCTTCTTCTCTTGCACAGCCCAGTGTTTGAGGAGTGGCTGCTTAAGTAGCTTGTTGGGCCCTCATGTTGACCTGGAGTAGGATGGCTAAGGAGTCTGGACCCAATGTCACTTGGAAAAGGGACCAGCCTTCCATGGGGGATAAAGGATGAGCTGCCAGATATATATATATATATATATATATATATATATATATATATATATATATATATATATATATATATATATATTGGGTATCTTTCCCCCTACTCTCTCCTCTTCCCCAGCCTTAGTATCCTCCTTCCTCCTTGTTGATCACAAAAATGCCTTCATTGCCTAATTATTACATATACTAATTATTTCCATTTACATGCCTAGCTTACCATTTATGCCTAATTATTGTGCAGCTCTGAAACAATTATGCTTACCATTAAGGATGTAGCAGGGTAACTGTGCAGTGAATTTTATTTAACTTCTATACCAAATGATTCGTGTATGATTCATTTCCACAGTTTGTGGTTCCCTATGGCATAACAGCTCCCACGACTGAGTTGGGGGTGGTCATTAGGGTGGGCCACACTGCCCCTGCTTAGTGATGGTGGGTAAGAACAATAATGAGCATAGCAGTAGCAGAAACAGCAGTAGTAGTAATAGCTGCCATGTATTGAGCAGTTATTATTGAGCAGTTAATCTTACCCAGTTAAGCATTCACATACACCATGTTATTTGAACTTCATGACCATGTTGTCATCAAAGACCAGGTAAGTGAGACTCGGAGCTTAAGTAACACATCAAAGTCCCCCAGCTGAGAACTGGCAGGTCTGGGATTCAAATCCAGGTATGGAGTTCCTTGAGTCTGACTTCTTTGTAGCCTCCTGTTCTATAGGAGGGCAGCAAGTAAACCTCCTGGCCACTCTCTGGTCTGAGGCCCAGTTGGGGAAGCAGCTGGCCCAGCCAGGCTGGGACAGGCCTGCATGAAGCTTGGCTTCCCAGCACTCTCAGAGGAAGCTGCTCAGGACAGAAACTGTGCCTCTGAAGCCCTGCTCATCGCTTGGGTGCTGCTGACAGCGGCACGTGCCCTGTGCGTGCTCACCGGGCTGGTCAAGAGCAGTAGCCTGCTCCAGTTCCTGAGTGCTGACCTGCTTTAGGAAGCATTCCCTCTTGACGATGCCTGGTCTCTCCCTCTTCTGTCCTTTCTTTTCTAAACTTGCATCTCCCTTCATATTCCCACAGTTGTCTTCCCTCAAAAGGCAACAACCAGGCAGCATTTATTGAATACTGACTATGGGCCAAGTGTTGTGCAAGGTGGCTCATCTCTGTTTTTCCTACTTACTCCTCATGATGTCTCTGTGAAGTAGAAACTCATTATCTCCTCACTTCCCAGCTAAGGATTTTGAGGCCCAGATCAATTAAATGACATGTGCAAAGTCTCACATCTGGTGATGTCAGCCATGATCTGGCCCAGCATGTCCCGGAGCCAGAGTCTGCTCTCCTAGGCCAACTCTTAGCATGGCCTTTCTAGCTATCAACCACCGGCCAGGTCAGCCTTGCATTTCTTCATCTTTGCTGGGCAGCCTAAATCAAATGCCCAAGAGTTCTGAGCCCTAAGCCTCAAAGTGGCTCTGGAGCTGACTTCCTTCCTACTCCAAAGCTTTGGGTGTGGCCGATGATGTGGCACTTCAGTCAGAGCTGAGAATGCTCCTGGTTCGAAAGCAGCCCTCCTCTCCTCTTGGGCCCTGTGAGCTCTGAGCTCGGGCCTGCGAGCAGGGCCCTTCCAACTTCCCACCTCCAGTTACCAATGCTTCCCCAGGCTCTCCCCACCGCAGGAATCGGGGAGAACCAACAAGATGGGGCAGCCCTCTGTGGGGACCATGGGGGACCTACAGCCAGGCGGCTGGGCAGGGCTTCCACGCAGTCCTGGGAGCCTGCCGGCTCTTCTCACTCCGGGGCCTGGCATCAGACTGTGGCGGTCCCACCCTAGTTGGAGGAGGACACCTCTCTTTATCATCTCCTCTTGGAAACTCCTCCCCCTTTCAGCTATAAGTCACTGTGGAGTTACTTAGAGTAAGGTCAGGAATATGATGGATACCAGTATCCTGCATCATTAAAGGTAAAAGGGCAAGGTCACCACTTCACGAGTCAGCAGGGGGAGAGAACTCTGAGGTGGACTTTTTGGGGGTGAACTGTGAATGGCAGAGCCCATAGTCATTCCTCTTTGTCCTTGTACTACTTCCCTCTCTCTTCCTTCTTTCCCTCTTTTTTTCCCTCCTTCCTTCTATCTGATAAATGGTCTCTGAGTTCTTATGATATACTAGGCACCAAAACACAGATATTAATGATACCCCTGCTGAAGGGGTCAAGAGCTCATTAGCAAAGTGAGCCAGAGATGCCCATGGCGTTATAAACACTACAGTAAGAAGACTGAGGCCATATCTGGGGGCCTGGCATATGGTGGCCTGCAAGGCCCCAAGTGACCCAGTCCTTCTTCCTCTTCTGACCTCACCTCCCTGATGGTCCTCAGATGGCCCATGCCTGCTCCTGCGTGCATGTCTGTTCCCTTTATCCAGAGGTTCCTCCTCCTTGATAAATGAATGACTCACTCCCTGGCTTCTCAAAGGCGCCTGCCTGGCCCTCTACACCTCGGCCCTTCCCCCTGCTAACTCTAGATAGCATTCATTGCCCCCTGACATTTTTCTTACCTATGAATCTTGGGGTTACCAACCCTTACTAGAATATCAGTTCCCTGAGGGTAGAGATTTTATTCTATTGTGCTCACTGCTAGGGCACCAAATGATCAGAATGGTGCCAGGCATGTAGGAGCTCAACAAAAAACTGCTAAACAAATGAACAGCACAGAGGGAGAGGGGCCAGGGTGCATTAGAAGGGGAACAGGCCCTGGAGTGAGACTTCCCTACTCCCTGTGAAGCTCAACCTCTGGGGGCCTCGGCTGTTTGGGGGGTCCCCTGCTTGGAAAGACCTGCAAGAGGACCTCTCTCCAAGTCTCTCTTCTCCTCCTTGTGAGTTCATCCCCACTAGAACAGTTGATGCCTACTGCTCCTTTCCGGGGAGAGCAGTGGGAAGGAGTTGCAGCCAGGGCAGGGAGGGGCCGGCCGGCCACTGAGCCCTCTCCTGTGCAGCTTCAGAGGGAATCAGTAATCACAGTCAGTGTGGAGACAACGTCTCCACCCAGCACTTGCAGAAGCTGAGGCTAAGATGGATTTTCACCCTTGGAGCACAACCCACAGGCAGGGGAGGGAGAGGAGCTGAGTCTGGCTCACAGGTGACCCTCAGGTGAACCTCTGGGCAGCCCTGCGTAGACCTCACACCACTCATTCCACTCATCACTCACACCCCACAGCCCTTCCGGGGAACAATGTCACAGGGGTGGGACCATCACTGCCTTCCAGTGTTGTGGAGGAAAAGGCCACACAGCCTGGGTCCCGGGAGGAAGTCCCAGCTCCAGACTGTTTCAAGGGAGCGGTAACAAGCCTGGTGACAGCATCAGGGTTAATAGAGCCTCCTGCAAACTTGGAACCCAAACGGCTCTGGCAGCTGCATTAAAATCTAAACAGTCTTTCCTGTGGATTTTTCTGATTAATGCAAATTTGTTTTGCTTTGCAAATTGAAAATCAGTTGCAAGCACCTGGTATAATAATTCCAGCAGGAAGCTGAGACCCCTGAGGAGAAAGAAGCAGGCATCCTCATACCTTTCCCCCTCCCACACACACATTTGTCCACCTTGGTCCTTGGGCAGCCACAGCCTCAGCTCTCAGCTGGGTCCACACCTCTGTAAACTGCTTTGTAGGGAGCACCACAGGGTGATCCCATGCATGACTCCCAGCCTCTTTTTTCTTCCTCCGTGGAGGGTGACAGGTAGAATCAGGGAGGTCACTCGAGAGCCCTCCTGGGGGATGTCTTATCCTTAGTGCCACTACAGAGTGGCACAGCATCATCTTTCAGCAGGAGAGTTCTCAGGAAGCCTGGGAGGCACGGCTCCTGGTGGTTATAGTTCCTTTGCTCAGAGCTTGTCCCAAAAGCCACAGCTCCCCACTGAGCAAGTGCCTCCTCACAGCACCTGAGGCAGAGGGGACTTCGGGGGGCTCCCAGGGAAAGCAGGGAGCCCATAGTTGTCTCTCCCATCCTGCTGTGCCTTGCTACCTGGCTACCCATCCTGGTGGTGCTGGGAGCAGGCGAGTCTGGCCGACTGGCGCACCATGGCCGCCGGCCCCTCCCCCAGCAGAGGCGCCCTGTTCATTCAGCTGTGAGATAAATTGGAGGGACGGCAGTTATGAACGGCCCGTTTTGCTCCCCCTTCCTCTGCTACGCAACTTAAAGGCAGGAGACAGAGAAACGCTCTGGAAATCCAAATTAAAATGTATTCCTGCAGCGATTCTGCACCCAATTAAAGTAACCCAGAGCCTATTGTCCTTTCGCTAAATTTAGAAAATGCTCAGGTGTGTCTGATTCTACTCTGCACAGATATTTTTAATACAGATTTAATCATATTTTGGGTTAGGAGAAGAAGCTAATTAGCTAGGCAGATTTAGAGAGGCTGCTGGAATGCGGGACAGAGCAGGGTGATGTGATGCAATTCACTGTTTGGGGGCTTTTTTTTTTTTTTTAGCATTAAGTTATGTTGGGCCTGGGCTTTATAGCAAAGTGCCTTGAAAACAGGTGACAACAAATAGCAAAGCTTCCCTATGTCAGCAGTCAGTGGATCCTGGGGCTGGAGGGGACCCTGAAAAAGGGTCTCACCCACTGCCTGCTGCACAGGGTCTCACTCCAAGGTGACGTGAGCAGGACTTCTTTCTACATGGGGCGCAGGTTCTCTGCAGGGAGGCACAAGCTCTGCCCATGGAGGCTGGGTGGCTGGATAGCCAGACCAACGACTGAGCCAATGAATCAAGAAACCAGCCTCCACACAGACTTAGCAGAGGCCTCGGCTCCTGTCACCGTGTCCCCATGGTCCTCGGTTCTGGCCCGGATCCTCCTCCTACCTCTTTCTCAGTAAATTCATTTCCATAAAGCACCATGCGATTGCACCCAAGTGGAATGGAAAACAGGAGCCAGGCTTAACTGTGTTGAATTGTCATGTGAGTGGGTAAGAGGCTTCAGAGCCTCACTGAGCCTCAGTTTCTTCTCCAGCAATGTGGAGATGCTGGTCCCTCCCTTTGTCAGAAGGGTAGCAAGGACACAAAGAGACCCAGTTGTGCCTGCTAGAAACAGCAGGAAGTCAGGTTACCATGGGACATGCATGCAGGCAGCTCAGTTCTGTGGCTGAGGGAGGTCAGAAGGCTACAAGTTCCTATTGTTTTGAACCAAAGTGTGACTGTTTGTTGCTGGGGGCTCTTTACCCAGCCCCTTTGCCCCCACCCATGTGTGATGAAGGAAGAGGAGCCCAGGAACATGCTAAGACACAAAGTACAAAAATGTATCTATGGTATGCTACCCCTCATGTAAGAAAGAAGGATGTAAGAAAACACACATGTATCTTGCTCATGAGTGCAAAAGCAATATAGGAGGGACAACAAACCAAATACTTAAGAGATTGGTAATCTGTAATCCCAGTACTTGGGAGGCTGAGACAGGAGGATCACAAGTTCGAGGCTAGCCTAAGCAACTTTAGTGAGACCCTCAACAACTTAGGGAGACCCTGTCTCAAAATAAGAAATAACCAGAGGTAGAGTACCCCTGGGTTCTGGGTTCAATCCCCAGGAGCCCCCACAAAAATTTTAAAAAATAATTAAAAAATAAAAAGATGGAGTGGAGAGACTGGTCATCTACAGGGAATGGGTGGAGTGAAAGGAGGAATGGGAACAGAGGAGGGAGAAGAGGAGGTTGGGATGCTTCTCTGAGAAAGCCTTTTGGTATTGTTCTGACTCTTAAAGTCTTAGTAATGTTCCATACAGCTTTCACCTTCACCCCCAAAATAAGCAGAAACCAACAGGGTGTAGAGGAACCCTCCCCCCTTCAATAAAAAATGCCCCACAGAGTTCCTTCTGATAGACTTTCTTGTCCTCAAGGAATGGGTCCTATAGGAAGGACGGCCCACTATTTTCCTAGCGTGACGGCTGAAGGCAAAGATTCTGGAGCCTGGCTTCAAATCCCAACTCTACCATTTACAGGCTGTGTGACTTTGAACAAGTCACTTGGCTCTCTGGGCTCCAGTTTCCTTATCCGCAAAATGGAGTAAGACAGTCATCACCTTCCACAATTATTATGAGGAGTGTATAAGTTAATACAAAACAGGGGCCTTAAGCTGCCGCAGGGCAGCACTTGGTACACAGTGCTGTAGGATCGCTAGTTATTATGATTATCATTATTTTGGGCTGGATCATTAAGGGCAAAGGCAGTTACTCATTTTCTGTCCCGTGGGATAAAACCCCCCTTCTGCCTCTGGGACATCCCTCAAGAACTGGGAATGGGATTTTCCAGTGTTGGGCTCACCCGGGTGGCAGGAATTCTGGAGTTCCAAATGCCTCCGCTCAGGGACCAGCTGAGCTTCCTACTGCTGAAGGTTACAAATGACCACAACACAGTAGTTTAAACAATACAAACACACCAACTAGCTCATAGTTCTGGAGATAGGGGTTTGGAATGTACCCCACTAGACTAAAGTCCTCGGCTTGCAGCCCAGTCCTGCCTTCTGAGCCAGCACAGTGGGGCGCCTTCCCATTGCAGCCCTGGACACTCAGGTAACCCAGGATCCCCCTTCCTTAGGGTGAGCTAATTAGCATCCAATACCGTTTGCTGCAGGCATGTCCTTGGCCAGAAGGCAAGGTACCCTCAGATTCTGGGGACTTCATGAGGAGAGTGGATGTTATTTTGCCACTTGCAAAGACCAAAGCCTCACCCTCTTTGCTTGTGCTCAGGGCTTGGATTGGTGGGGTTTTTTTTGGGGGGGGGGTTTGTTTTGATCATTTGAACCTCCCGTGTGTGTATGGTGGTAGTGGTGGTGGTGGTGGGATGTACTGGGGATTGAACCAGGGGCATTTTACCTCTGAGCTACATCCCCAGCCTTATTTTATTTTGGAACAGAGTCTCATTAGATTGCTGAGAGTCTCAATATGTTGCTGAGGCTATCCTTGAGCATATGATCCTCCTGTTCCAGCCTCCCAAGTACTGGGCTTACAGACATCTTCCACTACATTTACCCATTTTTGAAGTGTTCCTCTCAGTAGTGTCCACACTGTGGTGCAAGCATCACCACCACCCATATTCTCCAGAACCTCTTCGTCTTACCACACTGAAATTCAGCACCCAATAAAAACATAACTATCTGTTCCCACCTGCAACTGCTGGCAGCCACCATCCTACTTTCATTTCTATGAATTTGATTACCTTAGAGATCTCATACAAGTGGGCCTTAGAGTGTTTGTCCTTTTGTGACCACCTTCTTTCACTAAGCAAATTCTTTTTTGCTACGAGAGCTAACTTCAGCACAGTCCCCAAGTTCTTGAGGTTCACCTTTGCTATAGCATGCTGGTCTTCTGTTTTGCAACAACTCTGCACTTCTGGTCTACTTGTACATCCAAAAGACTGCCCCTGCAGGAGATCCCCACCAGCAATGTCATTTTTAGGCTTAACATTTGCCAATAGGTGACCTGGAGATTTTAAAAGAACTGGGAGACCACAGGGCATACTTAGGGCTATGCATGTGTGGGTCAGACTCTGGAGTTTGCCACATGGAAGTGTGTGATCTCAGAAAGACACTTCATCCCTCTAAGGCCAAGTTCCTTCTCAGTGGAATGTAGATGATGACAGAGTCTACCATATAATATTTGCATGAAGGTTAAAGAAAACAAATGATGTGCTATCTTTATGGAGTCCCTATCTCATAGTGTGTGCTTGACCAAGATCTGCTGTTACCCTTATTATTATTATTATTATTATTATTATTATTATTATTATTATTAAACATGCACACTGCCCATCATTGGGTCATAGGATCGCAGTGTTGGAAAAGATCTTAGAGTTCATCTAAAGCAACCATCAGCTTTACCTGGGAATTCTTTGAGCTGAACCTGTTGGCACCATTGCTCTGACAGTTGCAGCAGAGTTCCAGCCTATACCCATAGGGAGTGCCACATCCAAGGGATAAGGATGAGCCCGCTGCTCACATGAAGAGATGATGTAGGGGGAAGGTCAGCATTGCACCACACCAAGCTGGTACAGCTCTCTGGGTCCTTATTCTGGGGACTTTTAAGGAGGAAGGAGAAGCAGAATAGAAATTCTCCATGCTCACTGGTTCATTCCTTTCTTCCTCACTCCCTTGCTCCTTTCCCTTTTCTTATTTATTTATTTATTTTTAGTACTGGGGATTGAACCCAGGAGCATTCTACACCAAGCTATACCCCTAGCCTTTTTTATTTTTGAAATAGGATCTTGCTAAATTACTGTCTCAGCCTCCCAAGTACTGGGATTACAGATGTGAGCTACCATATCCTTCTTTTTTTTTTTTTTTTTCCAAAGAAGGTACAGAGGAGAATGTTCTGGGGAGTGTCCAGGCCAATCAACTATAATTCTCCTTAACCTATTCCTGTGGCAGGACTGTAAAGTACTGACCATATTTTTGCCATCTAGACCTCCATCTCCGCAGCTGTACAACGGGCATCAGGCCAATGCACTCCTGAATGAGTACACAGAAACAAGTCAATGATCACAGACGATTCTCAACTCTGAACCCACGAGGTACATTATCAAGGCCTCCTTCTCCCTCAATTCCCTCTCCTACTCTCAGTACCTCTACTATGTTCCAGGAAGTAAGACCTAAAACACACGTTTGGGTATGTTGCTGATCCTAGAAAGGGAGTAGGGTCAAGATTTAGAAAGTTTTGACTGTGTGTTAGACTTTTCATAGCCATCACTTCACCAAATTTCATTTATCATCACAAAAATCCTATTACATTATTCCTACATCACAGATAAGAAAACCAAATCACAGAAGCACACTAACAATGTGCCTGGCTATTGTCCAGTGGTTCCATGGAGAGAGAGAGAGCCAGTGAGCAATTGGCAATGGTGGAGTTCAGGACTTTCCTGTTGCTTTTCCCTCTGCATGACAAGAGGCAGATGCCCTGACCACCCAAGACTAAGGAGGCCGGTCCTGAAAAGCAACAGTTGACATTCTTATTTATCCATGTCATCGGAGGATGGCGATAACTCAAATTCCTTTCTGTTTGGCTCTGATGTTTATGATGCATTTTATTATTTTTTTTACAGGCAGATTTACTTTCTTGATTATACATTTCTGAAGGCAACTACTAAGATGAATTTTTATTCTCTATGCCCACATGCCCTTGGCTGTGTGAGGATCTGGCCAAGACTCAACAGGCTGTGAAACATCCTCTCGTGACAACAGGGAGCTGGCAATGTCAGAGTCCAAGGGCTGGGTGGGAGGGAGACCAAGTTCAGAGGGAGGTCAAGGCTGCTCTGGGTGCTTCTGGAGCTGGTGGGTGTGGGCCTGCCAGGCTGGGCTTGGGAACAGAGAAGAGCAGGTTGAGAGCTCCTCATCTGTCCCTTTGTATCCACTCCCCACACTGGTATCAAAAGAGGCAGGGAAATCTGGACAGCTGTGACAATGGGTGCTGATGGGCTCTGCTCTCCCCAGGTAGACATCATCTTTGTCCTTGTGAAAGCCACAATCACAGCCATCTTTTCCAGCAGCCACCAACTCCCAGACACATAATCAGGTCACTGTTGGGTGGGAGGGCAGATTGGGAGCGATGTCAGGCTTATTTTCCTGGCTTATCCCTCCTGGGGTGAGGGTGCAGGCTTCCTAAGTCAAAGGCATGGCCTGCTCAGGGATCAGTGGTGTGGCTCCAAGCACTGGTTCCAAGTTCCTTGAAATTCCTTGCCTGCTAAGGGATTGGGGTGGTGGGATCAGAGAAACCAGAGCTAGTCCCCTAGCTCCAGCCACAGCCTGGAGCCTCAGCTTCAGGCAAGAAGACCCCTGTCCAACTCATAGGGAATTTGTAAACTAATCCCAGACCACCATCCTGCCAGAATTCTATGTGTTCTAGAAAGGCCAGTATCATCCTTAGAAAGAAAGAAAAAGGGGGATATAACTCTGACGCCAAGTGTGTGTGTGAACATGTGTCCCTGTGCCTATGTGTGTGGACAATGAATCGGTGGTTATAAGCACAGGAATCTGTGTCTGAATCCTGGTTTAATCATCTACCAGTTGGGTGAATTTAGGCAAATGCTCCAACCTGCTACACCCAGTTTCCTCATCCATAAAATGGAGATACTAATAGTACGTAATTCATGAGACTACTGTGATTACTAAACAAGTCGACACACATACAGCAGCCCCCTCTTCTCTGAGGTTTTGCTTTTCCAGTTTCCCAGAATTAATTAATAAGTTTTAAATTGCATGCCATTCTGAGTAGCATGATGGAATCTTGTGCCATCCCACTCTGGGATATGAATCATCCCTTTGTCTAGGGTGTCCATGTTCTATATGCTACCAGCCTGTTAGCTACTTAGTAGCCATCTCAGTTGTCAGAGTGACTGTCAGGGTATCACAGTGCTTGTGTTCAAGTGACTCTTATGCACCAGGCTGCACTACACTACAATGCCTCTGTCACTCAGATCACTTCATCCTATCACACAGGCGTTGTGTCATCTTATATCATCACAAGACGGGCAGCAATAGTACAAGAAGATTTTTTTTTCAGTACTGGGGATTGAACTCAGGGACATTCTACCTCTGAGCTATACCTCCAGCCCTATTTTTTATTCTTTATTTTTTTTGAAACAGGGTCTCACTAAGTTACGGAGGGCCTCACTAGGTAGCTGAAGCTGGCCGAGAACCCGGATCCTCCAGTCTCAGCCTCCCAAATGCTGGGATTACAACAAGCATGTGCCACCATGCCTGGCTCTACAAGAAGATATTTTGAGAAAAAGACCAGGCTTGTGTAACTTTTATTACAGTATATTGTTATAATTGTACTATTTTATAATTAGTTATTGCTGTTAATCTTTATTGTGCCTAATAATAAATTCTCATAATTTATGTATAACTTTATAAATTAAACCTTATCACAGATATGTCTTTAGGGAAAACATGGTATATACAGGGTTCAGTACTATTTTCGGCTTCAGGTAGCAGCTGGGGTTCTCAGAACACCTACTGCAGAACACTTAATGCTTGGTGTGTGGCTCATATTCTGTGACTGTTAGCTGTACTTATTGCTATTTGTTTATTTATCCAAACCAATTGGTTCATATATGTCCCTTCTTCTTGATTCTAAAATGAGGCAGAGGCCAGGCACAGTGTGGTACATACTTGTAATCTCAGCAACTCAGGAGACTGAGACAGGAGGATTACAAGTTTGAGGTAAGCCTGGACAACTTAAGACAATCCTGTCTCATAATAAAAATAAAAAGGACTGGGAATATAGTTCAGTGGTACAGCACCCCAGAACTGAAATTAATTAATTTTTT